>JAECWT010000191.1:0-101656 GCA_018150885.1 Drosophila tristis
GGGACTTTCCATTTCTGTAAGATCAAAGCAGCTTAGGATTTACGTGAATTTTACTATCGCTTAATCCTTCCAGAATGAGTACTGTACATAAGGCGGCGGGAAATGTCTCCGCAAGGTAAATCGTGGTTCCTGCGGCCTGACAAGGCCCTCATTCTGGTTTCCGCGGCGGGTCTGCGTGAGAATCTGACCCAATAATGAAAACGTTTTGGTCATTAAATTAGGTGAATCAGAGGTAAGGTTTTCCCAGGCCACGCTTAAGATATATTTCAATGTACGTGTAATTGTATTGTTCGTTTGCCTTGATTCAGGAAAAGTACGGCAGGGATGAGACGGCAACACGACGCTGTGTCTTCTGAATGGCACATTAGGCTTGACTACAACACCGGACGAGTGGAAGACATTCCAGAATTATCGGATGCAGTGATCAGACTGCCGCCTCATAGTCCACAAGGGTTATACGCATAGTGCGCAGCAATTGCTAGAGAAAAGGCAGCCACACCAGCCGAAGCTGATGCTTCACAATATGTATATGGAGTTTGGTCATTGTCATCCGTTCTGTACCCAGCGGCAAAAAGATCGGCGTCGTTGCCCCCAATTAGGTTACTAATCATCCGCTCCTCCCCATCTTCCCTAGCACGATATCCTCCTCCCCCAAAGCCCCAGCACAGAGCCCACAATCCCATCCCCCAAGAAATGCTGGAAATAATGAAAACTATAAAGTAATAATTAATGTAAATTAGCTGTACAGTTGTTTAGTATGTAGTAAAGACTAGCGCTTAAATCATGTAGTAAACATGCCCGCCCTTCCCCTTTACACAAATACCCAAGTTCTCTATTAGGCAAAACCCCGCATCCCAAAGCCCCGAACATCCGACATGCATGCATTCCATTGTACTCTGGCTGAACGCTTCCACTCGAGAGCAGTTGAGGACGGCGGCCAGGCCCATAGTGAGCTTCGTTTGGACAGAACGTACGCCCGCCCATTCGCATTCACATTTACACTCTTACCCGTATACACAAGAGAAAAAACAAAACAAAAACGTAAACTTTAAATCTGCATATATTTAGACGTGTATCTAGCATTATGTAATTATTGTCAAAGAAATTGAAATATAATTACCTTCTTGTAACATAAAATTTAGAGCCTCAGAAGAGCTCCATATTCATTAAAAAGAAAACTTCAATGAAAATATATGTAAGAGTTATAGAAGATTTATTGTATACTAGCAAGTATATACGAGTGTACATGCATGTATGTATGTATGAGCCACAACAAGATTAACCACAGATAAATTACTGAAATCTTGAAATGCGTAAAAGGCAAAAATAAACCTAGCAGATGTATTTATGGCTTTAATGTTAAACTTTTGTGTATTGCATTATCAATCAATATCAATGGTTTCCCATCTATTGATGTTTGTGCATGGACAGTCAGTATTGGGCAGCGCTCGTCTCACCTGACGGGGCAAATTGATGCTCGACTCGAGACGCACAAGCGAATGCTCAAAGAGAATGTCTGAGGAATTTGTTGAAGTTCTGTGGGAATTCTACCCAAATTAAAAACGACTAAATGTAACATATTTTGCTTATGGAATGAGATGCCATTATTCTGGAATTTGAAACCTTTACCGCATTCGTAGGAAGCTTTACCCCCATCCATTCCCATGGTCGAATAAGCGCAGAAGAAACTGAATCTCAATTTTTGATTTATATTTCTTTAATTGTCTCGAAATCGGATGCTTACAACTAGTCAACACAAACTTATGAACTTCATTAGACGTTACACTATGCAGTAGTATTTCTAGAGCTAATATTAGAGGGTAACCTAGGCTAGGGAAAATATAATACGTGGTGCGGGTTAAATTCGCTGCAGATCTGGTTCTGGTTCCATGTCCAAGGTGTGCTACGGCCCACCTCCCCTTCCAGTGGACAATGGCGCGCTGATCGTCAGGCGCATCGCTGAAGGGACGGCTACCGTCGGAGTGCACATACTCATTGACTTGGTAGTTAAGGAGCGTCTTGTAGTGATAAACATCGGCCAGCTGTTGGGTCAGAGGGCTGGTGTTGGTGGTGAAGATGCCGGCGAATTGTTTCTCCCGGGCCACGCGCAGCACCTCGTGTTCCATGAAGTTGCATGCAGGCAATGTTCTCGCGCGGATTCAGCTTCTCGGCCGTACCCATCATGAATGAGTGCAGGATTTGGTTGAGGCCCTTCGGCAAATAGTTATCGCTGCAAACCCGAACCAGTTTAACAATTATTCTGTCTGATTGATATGCAAATCCAAAAGTACTCACCGTATGGGACCCTCCCACAGAACTCCAGGAACTCAAACACAGTGAGCAGCTTTGATTTGATGTCCACCTCGGGCTCATTGCGGGCATCCCAAGTTCAAGGCGGTGCCAATGATCCGCTCTGTGTTGCGATCGTACACCACAAAGCTCAGGTCGCGCTCCACCAATTCGTTCCAGATATCCTGTTGAAAAATAACTTGGAATTACCTCACACGTAGGGTGTGACTTGGGGGTTCACTTACGTTGAGAATGTCACTGTAGTCGCTGCACAATACGCTTGGCTTGAGCCACTGCTCCAAGTCTGCCTTGTTGTAAAAGCTGGCCACAATAATACTGGAATGGAATGGAGCATTTAAGATGTCGGATTGTGGATGTGGGGGCTTTGGTTACTCACTCGATCACCTGCTGACGGTGGTCCAGGCGCAAGGCCACCGCTTCCATTTCCTCCAGATGCGGACACGCATTAGCGATGCTTGTTTATCTTTGAGCTGCACCGCATCGTGGTTGGCTGCCATTTTCCTCAATGACCTCGCCCAGATTCTTGGCCGCTATGAACTCGGAAATGCCAATGTTGTATCGCTTCTCGCGCAGCAGGGTCACGGTGAAAATGGAGTTCAAGGAGCTTACTCCCAGCTTTAGAAGTTGCTCTTGGAGCCAAAGTGGTACGCGTCGAGCGGCCATCACACCGCCCACGGTCTCCGAAAAGATCGCGCCGTCGACAGCTTGAGTTCCTCAGGCACTCGGGTGTAATTCAAAGTCCATATATTGCTCGAGTCGCCCTCATTGTTGTTGGCCGGCCCGTAGGACTTGAGTAGGGCCTGACGATCGTTTTGCCGTTCACTTAGCAGCGGTACGTGGTCCATGTTGACAACCTGTGGGGTCATGTAGTCAGCCAACTTGTCCTTGAGGCGAGCCTCCAGTTGCAGCTCCGTCCGAGCGGCGCATCGTCGCGCCAGCTTCACAAAGGCCAGAATGGCCTGATCCACATGCCCGGCATGGTAGCAGGACAATCGCCTTCTCGACCAGTGGCAGCTCGGCCTACATTCTTCTCCACCTCGGATAGGTCCACGCGATGGCCGCGAATCTTAACCTGTGAGTCCGTACGGCCCTCGTGCATGATGCTGCCGTTCTTTAAAGCGCCATAGTCGCCGGTACGATACAGTCGGGCATATTCTGCCAAGCCAGAGCAAAGGTTAAGATCGATCACGAGTAACTAAAGAAGGACTTACTCTTCTCCACAGCCAGAGGGTTCTTCAGGAAACGCTCTGGATCGCGCCCATCTCACGCAACCGGCGGCTAGGTTTAATCCCGATGCGAATATTTCGCCAATTCTCTCCGTTCTTGACGGGGCGGTAATCCAGCGTCCAGCAGATAGATGACCGTGTTGGACACGGGAATGCCTGGGGTGCATCGAGAAGAGATCGAGTGTCAGATGTGTGCAAAGCAGATGGAGGTGCTCTGTAAATTGCCTTACCAATGGGCACATTGTCGTAGAGGCTCAACTGCTTCTCTTGCTTTCGCAGGTGAAGGCGAGGTCACGTCGCCCATGACCTCGGTGGAGCCGTAAAAGTTGTACAGCCGATGAACGCCCTCGCCGAAGTAGTCGAAGAAGCGCTGGCCAGCGCCACGGACAGGCTCGCCGAGCACACCCAGACCTGTAGGTTGTAGAGCAGTTTCTCGGCTGCTCCGCCAGCCTCCATCTTCAGGTACATGAGCAGCGATCGGACAGAGTAGGCACTCGCCACCAGACGCCTGACCTTGTACCGCCCCAGCAGGGCCACCAAACGTTGCGGGTCCTTGGTGACGGCCTTGGGCACAACGAGAATGGCCAGTCCGCATCAACACCGGTCCCCAGAGCTCCGCAATGGAGTCCACGAAGGTGAGCGCCGTCTTGAAACACGCTGACCACCTCGCTGGGCCGTGTAGGGAAAACGTGGCCACTGCCACTGCAGGCGGTCCAGGATGTTCTCGTGCGGCAATCGCACGCCATTCAGATACGCCCATGCTCCCAGAGGTGTAGGAGCACAATGGCGATGTGGTCGTTGCCACCGCGTAGCATTTCCTCCGAGAGCAGGTGGATCCGCTCAGTGGAAGCGACTTGGCGTAGAGCTCCGTCACGGACAGCGAGGGTGTGCCCTGAAATGCCCGCATCAACATCGTCGTCGCGCACCACCAGAGTTGGGCGAGCCTCCAGGAGAATGTGGTGGATGCGGTTGGCCGTGAAGCTGGGATCGATGGGCAGATAGGCCCCACCTGCCTTCCAAATGGCCAGCAGCGTGGTGATCAGCTCCTCCGATGGCTGCATGCACGGCCACGATGAAGTCGCCATCGCTGTTGGGCTGCAGGAATCGCCCGTGGGTCTCCGCCACAAGTAGACGTGCTGCTCGGTTGGCCCGCTCGTTCATCTGGCGGTAGCTGCTCTGGCTGGGAGCCCTGCCCATGCCGGGCGTATCTGGCTGGTAGATCAGCGCCACCTTGTCGGCGTGTCGCAGCTGCTGCTCCTCAAGATGCGGTGCAGCGCTCTCGGCGCAAGTCCTCTGCTGACCCTTCACGATCGACAACTGTGGCAGGGAACCCATCTCGGATTTTATCGGTATTAACTGCTACGCGTACGAGTGCCTGTGGAGTTATCATTACAATATTTATTGGGCTTTCAGGAAGTCAATGAGCGTTGATCGCTCAACTAATCTCGGTGTTGAATCATTCATTGCATCATTTATGATAATATAAAGTGGAGTTTCGCCGCACTGAGTGATATTAGTTTGATCCTAACACAATTTGAAGACTCGTATTACCCAATGACAGGTTGGTTGCGGCCACAAGGCGGCAATTCAATTAATTCCCTATGAATATAAACGAGTTTAATATGCAAATTTGTGTAAAGAGTATTGTCTAAATGATCTACATTCACATTTACAACGAATGAACAATACCAGCCAAGTCGAAAAAGTTGTGGCTATAATTTCGCATATCAGCCTCCAATTATTGCCATGAGGATCTATGAAAGGACTATGGGAAATAATTGAGAAATCACTCATCGAGTGCAGGGTATACTGTAGTCGCATATGGACAAACTAGTTCAGGTCGGTCTAGAATTTGTTTGATTTTCCCACCTAGTTCTTTGTTGGAATTTTTGCAATACAAATTTATCACTCTTCAACTTGGAAAATTGCCCAATAAATCATTTGAAATGATCGCCTTTATGTCAGAGGTTTAAATTAATTGTATTGCTGTAAATTCCAACTGGGGAGTATATTCAAACAAATTTGAAAATAATCGTACACTTGATAAGCATTCAATAAATTTCCTCAACACATTTTTAAACTGTTTTATTATCGGAAACGGTTACGAAATCCACATAAATAAATCTACTACGAGTAATCGTATATGTAAAACGATTTGCCTTCTTATTTGCATCAGCAAGTAAATGCTAAATTAATTACAGCCGTCACATTAAATTGTTCTCCTTCTTTCAGCATTATAGATTTTAATATTGACAAACAATTTCCATAGTTAATAGCTATAGTTGTACTTTTGCGGCAAACAACTTGAAAACTGCGAGTACAGACGAGCCTTCTTCTCGGAGCTCGGCTGTATATTTTATAGTTCATTTACATAGCCACATATACATATCTACATATGTGTATAAGACCATAGCTATTACGGACTGCACTGATTTATCTACACATGTGGGCCTACACGTGGGATGATTAAATAGAACATATAATTTGATTATGCCGTTGAATATGGAATGCTATGCAGATAGCGACAAGTTTGTTTGCCTATGACTAACATTAACGATTCCTTTTGAATACTGAATCGATTTTAAGTTTGATCTAGATAACCATCCTCTATTACCATCATTTATTTACGTTGATAGGAATGGGGGATTTCTCGGGAACAATAAACGTTACTTCAGTTTTGGTATACGAGCCATTTGGCTCGCTGCCTAAAGAACCGCTTGGAATGCGGCATGTAAGCGCGTTAATTGCATTAAATATTTCAATTGGCCAAGTCCGCCTCTGTCCCATTTGCCGAGCGTTGGCACTGTGCGGCGGCAATAAAGTCTCGTTGACCACAAGACCAAAATACATAGTTAAAGCTTTTATAGACAACCAACCTTATGTTTAAGTTCCATTGGCATGTCATAAAACTCAGCTGAAATGTCATTGCGCCGACAATTTCTGGTTGTCCGAGACCGAGACTGTATCGCTGTCGGTGGCAGTGCCAGTTGCCTGTGTCTGTTCGGCCCCAATGTCATGCGCTCTAATCCGAAATAAACAAAAAGCCCAGAGCTACTGAGCTACAGAGGCTCAAGAACAACAATTACCTGTACCTGTACCCCTGGCCTTAGCTCATGTTAATCTCTGATTTAATTTCGGAATTGGATTTGAGAACTCATTACACTTCCATGAATTAGGGGGAAGCAGGAAAGACTGGCGCGCAGACAGGCATCGAAGGTGGCCAGGAAGCGGTGGGAGTGGAGGCTTCTTGGACAAGTGGTCAATGAATTATTTATTTATTTGGTTCCGCCTCTTCTTGGGGGGCAAGTGGAAGTGTGGGTGGAAGCTCGGTGTAACGATGGCGCCTACTCAGCACCAAACAAGTTATTGATCAATTGCGCAATACCAAAAACTGAACTTTTTGCTGCTGGCCAAGTAGTTTTTTTGGTTCTGGTTCTGGTTTTGGCTTTTGAGTTTGTTTGGGGTTCTAATTCTGGTTTGGCATACTTTTTTTGGCAGCCAAGTAATTTACAGCCGTTGACGGGGCGTATACGTAACAAATTGGAGGCAAGGCGAGGCAAGGTAAAAGCAATGCCCAGCGAACATTATTTCCCAAGCGCCCATTACGTATGCGCCGTGTGAGTCCAATTAGTTTGTTCACTTGCATACATAACTCTGCCATGTCTGCCTGATTATATACGAGTATCCATCTATTTGTGTACTAACTGCATACAATGCAGCAGCTCACATAGGGGTAGGTAAGGCTATGGCTATGGGTGTATACCATATATGAAGTGTTCTCTATCCGCATCTCTGTATGTCCATTGTTTGTGGTCCGGGCGCATGTATTCTTAAGACCGCTCGCCCGTGTCTCTGCATTTCACATCATCGGTTAAATGCATCCGCAGCAGCAGCGGCAACGACTTTTGTTCACCTTCGCTGCCTCCGTTGATGAGGTGAAATCTAAGCGGCTGATTTAATGTTATTATTGCCTCCGTTGCCGTTAAAAAAAATCAAACATAAAATGCTTAGCAGAACCACCAAAGGTGGCTTACAGCAGCAGCACCACCACCAGCAGCGACTCGATTGAAAAGCATTTAAGACCAACTTTACAAATGAACAGACATTTGTACATTCGACTATGGTGTATGTAGCGCCACTGAACCCAGCAGTGCTTATAATTTTCCGCTCAAGGTTGCATTTGTGCTAGATTGTTTTCAGTGAGTTTTGAGGCTTTCGGAAAATCGTTCCATAATTATCAGCTGCCATGTAATTTGTAATTTACATAATTATTAACTGCCTTTTGGCAGGGTGTTAGCTTGCATTACCAACGGGCATGCCCATGTCCCCTGTACCCTGCCAGGTCCACCGTTTGTGGATCAACAACACTGCCTAAGGTCGGTCATCCATCTATCCATCCATCCATCTAGTATTACATACGTACGTAGTGTCTCGTAAGCATTTGGGTAAAAACTTTTCCGTTTGTGATTGTTTCAAAGTGTGTGGCTAATTAATTTGTTGCCTCGCGACTGTCGAACTGTCGTGGGAGGCGAACCAATCAAATGCCACATTAGAAACGCTCTATTTTCGTTGCCGATGTATGTACACAAAAGTATGATTGCGGCGTGTGTTTTGTTTGTGGCCTGACTGATTTGCTTAATTGAGTAAAAAAAGCTCCTAATTTAAGCCATGGCAGGGCGCCCTGCATCTGCACGGGTCGCCTGGCATCGGACCCGATGGGTGACTGTGATCTGCTCATGTCTGTGTGGGGGTTTTTATTTTTTCCACCGCTGGATGTTATTGTTATTGTTCCCCGTGCTCGCTGTGTTTCCGATTGTGAGTCAATTGGATGACAAGTCTCGGTTGAAAAAAACCACACAAGAACAGACAAACAACAATCCATGAATAAATATTCCCATGTCTTGCGTCAAAGCGAAGCTACAGCGCAGCGCAGCTCATTAAAAGAATCCATTCCATTCTGTTGTGTTCTGTTCTGTCAAATGCAAATTATGAAGCACTGTTTATCTCAGTCTTAAGCGGTTGTAATGGATATAGCGACACTCGCTAAGCACGTACTTAACATAATTAATAGCCGTTCGGTCTTACCAATGACTCAATTGCAATTAAAAAGCCATCAATACGTTCTGCTGCCAGTGCAGCCCCTGGTAATCGCTGGAAAATTAGTGGAGCAAATTAAATGTCAATTGTTGGATACATTGTCTAACATTTGGTATGACGACGATTTGTATAACAAGCCAACTAGTTAGCCAAGAACAGGTGCTAAGCAGTTAGCTAACACTAAGAGTAGTAACTCATATTCTGTCCACTGGCAGGCAGCCTTTGACCACATTTAGTGTATCGTTAATCAAGTGTTTCCTTGGGTAATTGCTTTTTATGGCCCTGCTTTTGCCTTGAGCGCTGTCTGTCGTTTGCATTACGAGTGCATTCCCAAAGAACGACCGGCCCACAAAATCAAGTTTCCTTTTGTTTTTTTGTATGTGTATTTTAAGCTAACTACCCGCCAATTGATTGTTAACTCTCTGTGCATTCACTTCCTTGGTTGTGACGATTTTTTTTGCCTCTGAACGGAACAAATTACGGAAGCCAGCAACAAAAACTGGGTTTATATTTTTGGGTTATCGCACTCTCTCTCTCTCTCACTCTCCATTTTAACATCCAGAGCAAGTATGATGCGCGGGTGTTAATTAAATTTAATGAAAATATAAACTCATAATCAGATTCATTTAAGTGCTTACTGAGTGAGAGATAGGAATTTTTGCAGCTCGGCAAGGGTAACAGCCGAGTAAGGTCTCGCTGGTTCTTCGCTGTTACCTCTAAGAACATCTATAAACTTAAAGCTAAATGCGTTCTTTATGGCTACAGAAAAGGGAAAACTGTTTTGTTCAATCAATTATTTTGTCAATTAACTAATTGCATTTTATTTTTTAATTATTTCTTGCATTCGTATTTTTTGCCTGATGAATTTTTCTATCGGAAATTGTTTAATTTTGTAATTCACTTTGTTCATTAAATTTTCAGGGACTTATTTAGTTAATAGTTTGTAAGCATGAATGCAGAACCGTTTTTATATTAGTTCAACAAAATATTGCAGTATTAAAAATATATGAAATTATCACGTATACGTACTGTGTGTAATGGAAAAATTACTTTCACTGAATTTATCAAACTGTTATAATTTTTTATTTTTGTTGAAGTCTTTGTCTGCTGCCGTTTGACACTGAGCACGTTTATCTATTATTTGAAAATCCTTTTCTGAATCTTGTTTGGTTGCTCAATAGCTTTGGGGGTCACTTCATTTGCGTTTCACTTTGATTTTGCTTGGCAGCCAAAAAAACTTGTAACGCACACCCAAAAATTCTCGTACTATGTACTTGTAAACGGCGCTCGCAGACTAATCAGAATCCCAGCACCCGACTAACTTTTATATCCGATCCCCAGCCGCAGCCTCAACCTCAGTCGCGGCCAGCGGCGCAGTCGCAGCGAAGCGAAGCGTCGTCGGCGCTCGATGAAGAATGGCGGTACGGGTAACGAGAACCGAGTGACAGAAAAAAAACCAAACCAGTTCCTGCTCTTACAGGGGCTGCTGCAATTACCGCTCGCAGCATACATATGTATGTGGATTTTTTTGGTTTAGCTCTGAGCCAGCGCTCTGTGACGTAGGAAATGAAATGGAATTCCTGGCAGTCTCCGTCGCACACACGCTAATTGGCAGGCAAAACTCACAGACTCACAGGCTCACGTGCACCAGCCCCCCGGGAGCAGTCATAGCTTGATCAGTTCTCAATAAAAAGTTTTTCTGCTTAGTAGACAAGCCTGGAAATCCCTAGGCAGTGTGGAATCGAACTAAATTTCTATGACGCACAGGTTGAAGGTGGTGGTAGTGGGAAAGTGAGCATAGCATTGATACGAGTATCAGCAAACTAGAAAGTGATTTATCTCTCTCCACGTATTCAAATCGATTTGTCCTTCAGCCTTACAGTTATCAAATTTTTACTATTCTAAACGAATCGCTGCCTTTCCAGCTTAATTATGCATTTGAACTTGACTGTGAAGGTTTGTAAGTTGTAAGTTAAAAAAAGTCGAATTTACGACTGGCCATGCTGGAGTCTTGTCGCTCTCCGGCCAAGACAGACTGCGGTTTATGGCCCAACATTCATGTGTGATTGTTTCAGAATTTTAAATGGTGCGAAAGTAAAAACGCAATTAAATAATCGATTTTCAATTACCCACGCCGCATAACAGAACTGCTTGGGTTTATCGCGTCTTGTGCAATTTGTAGATCGATGCTGTACTTGTCAGACTCATACATACTGCATATGTGAGAGGGACGCCACTGACTTTTAGTTTATTCCACTTTTAGAATGCTAACATATTCCAACAGTCATGATTTATTCCCATCATGGTGTTGGTGTGAAATTTTGCTGTTAAAGCATTACACTTACATTGTAGAACAATCATTGCTCAATAAAAAAATTAATAGCTGTTTTTTATGTTGTAATGTGAATTTTTTAGATGTTTTTAGAGTGCATCGGACAAGGCCAAGCTGCGGTTCAGATTTGTTTGATTGATATGACGACAAAGTTGAATACGGAAATAAAAGAGGAATATTTTACTTAATTAATTGCTCATTTTATTAATAATTATTGGGTGTGCTGTGCAAGAAACCAAGTCAAGCGATCACAATGCGGGCTGGGACCTGGACTTGTTGATTGCCACCATCATCATCATTATCATTATTATCGAACATTGTAGCAAGAATAATAATGTATCCCATTGTATTTTGATTTGAGTAGGAGTACAGCTGTGACAGCTGTGTTGAATTGCAAATGCCATTAGGTTATCAATTATAATTTATGAATTCAAATGCATCCAAAGAACCAAATTGATATTGATTAATATCATTTTTCCAATGCAAATCCGTTATAATTTTATATTTAATATACATCTGGCTAACTGGACCAATTAATTGGTTGTATATCATTCTCGGCGTTGGCTTTACTGCACCGTAGACACATTTACATGTGTGTACATTTATACTCGTTTTAATTAAGTCACAGCATGGAGACTTAAACATTAATTACGGCATTATAATAAGTCGATTTAACAAAATAATTGGCGGCACTTAAACAACCTCAAACATACTGGTATTCGTCGTTGATTGCCCATAAAAATCACTGAATTTTCTGCGAAATTGTAAGCAGTGCAGGCTATAAAACGCACGATTAAATAATCGTAGTTTGTACTTCCTTCCGTCGATTGTTTCAGTAAAGCAATGCAAGATCGTGTTCAGCACACACACCATAATATCATCTTAGGGGATGTTTGGGCTGTGCGATACAAAGGATTCCCCCACGAGATTTGGGTCATGCGCATTACGAATAAATGTGCTTGCATTTTATGTGATTTTGTTTTTAACTTAATGAATCATTCCTGCCGAAAAAGTTATGGCATTTATAAAGCCGGATTTCTTGGGCTGCTGCTTAAAAAAATGATCAGAAAGAACGGTTCATTATCCAACTATCTACATCTAATTGATGTGAGTAGACACGAGCTAATTGTCGGAGCAGGGTGCGCCCAATCAATCAAGAACTGGAACTACCAATAGACTCCTCCCCTCATTTGTCCGCCTGTCCGTATGTACATACATACATAGGTGTCTATGCTAATGCAAAGATTGAGATCTCTCACCTCGGATCAGCACAGCACAGAACAGCTCAGCTCAGCTCTGTGCGGTTCGGATCGGATTGCTTCACACCTAAGTCACGTTTCCAGAGCGCAACGTCAGCAGCGGTGAGGAGGCATCTTTGGAGCCGGCTAGTCGGACGCCAATATCCGGACTTCCCCAAAGAGAAAGCATGACGCATCTGCCAAGTGGGTTTGATAATTCTACGCAACTGCCTCTGCTGTTCGGATTCCATTCGTTTTCTGCTGTTTTGATCGATGTGTAATTTCTGAGGCACGCTTGTGGCTTGCCTGCTCTGGCTGTCGAACTTGTTTCCGACCCGACAAGTATTTCCCTGAACAAGTTGACGCGGGAAGATTTACTGTTAACAGCTGCTGCCGGCTAGCGGATCGGATCGGATCAGGTATTTGTCGAATCAAACACGAATGTCGTATCGACGGCGCCCCATTGTTAATTGTTTTCATATTTGGCTGTTCGATTACGATTTCGTTGTCTTTGTTGTGTTCTGTGATTTCGCCTTTTTATAACCGTACTCAAAAAGAGTTAAGGGGTATATTAGATTAACGGTAAGGAAACGTTTCCGACCCAATGAAGTATAAATTCTTGATCAGCATCAGCATGACTGTCTGTCTATCTGTCCGTCTGTCCATCTTGATGAGCGCCTAGATCTAAAGCTAGAGCAAACAAATTTCATTCTCTTTCTCGCTCGCACACACTCTGTCCTGTGCAATGCGCGACCTTAGTGGAGAAGATGTAGAATCTACAATGTGTATGGTTAATTTACATATTATATGTGGAATCGACATTGTAGATGCAGATAGCAGATGTAGCAAAAAAATGTAAAGAGTAAAATATTTTAAAATTCTACAGAAATCATAAGCTTACAAATTTATGTACTGACTGAGTACGGATATAAAAGTAGAGTCGCGTCCATAGAAACGACTCAGACGTTCCTTCTCGTTTTGATTAGTTTTCGCTTATGGCGCGGACATGCGCGGACATGGCAATGAATGACAGTGACACTTTTTCGTAAACAGGCATATCAAGATCATAGCCAATCGTCAGACAATCCTCAGCTTGAATAATTGCATGCAAGAATCTTACGGAAGTGACAGGCTGACTGACGATTGTACCACCTGTCTGTAGTGGCACTTCTAATTGAAATAAATGATCCCATAAACTATCCTCAGCGAGTTTCAGCCAGTTGACCCACGAGTATGCAGCCATATATAACCATATATTAAATGTTGGGCGTGGTTGTGGAGACGAAACGTGCCAACGCAGCTGACTGCTAGTATTGGGTTCTATGCAAATGTCGCAAAATGCTAATGAAGTAATTAAAAATCAAAATCAAACTAAATCCAGAAGTAACAGCTACTAGCACCTGAAACCAATCAATACTCGCCCCTAATTTGAATGAAAGCCACCAGACACTTGCCGTATGAAACTACGAGTATTAGATAAGAAGAGATTCTAGCTTATTTTCCACCTGATTGCCTTGGGGCCAAACCCCAATCCTTCTTTGGCGATTCCGACTTACTCATTCCGACTCTTGGACTATTTACTGTTGCTGGGATATTTCCCAAATGTAAATCTTAAATTATTTTTTATTGATATTAAATATCACATTGACTGTGATCCAAATCAGAAAGTGCGGGAGTGGATTTCCGAAGAACCATTGATTATACTGATTATACACAGGGCCGGATCAACCCTCAACTGTGCCGTAGGCAACCATCAGCCATCATTTAAAATAAAAACTTATAACTTTTTTATTTGTTTGATTATTTTGTATTCTTTTGTTGTTCACTTTCAGTGGCTAATATATTTGTTATTCATTATTTGGAATTTAATCATTTGAATCAGGGTCCCCCTTGAATCGGGGGCCCTATGCAACTGGCTTTTCTGCCCAAGGGTTAATCCGGACCTGAATATGCAGGTTTCACGATAAGATAGTCAAGTACAATCGCAAAAGCCCAAACAAACCACTACACGAGAAGAGTCCGATCGTACTTACATATGCATAAATTGATTTGAATTACTAGGAATTTATTTGGAATACTGGAAATTCGGTTAGATTACAAAGTCGTGACCGCGATGCGAAACCCTGTGCTGGGCCAATCATATATTGGAAATCCTTATCACCATCGATCGGTTATAAAAAGGGTCGCGGTGGTCCGGACTGAAATTATTCCGCTACGTCCGACGTTGGGAGATATCGTTAGAATTACACTACTGCTGTTTCTTTTGGCTTGGCCGTGGCCAAGGCAAGCAACTGGGATCTGGAGCTACACAAGGGTGTGGAAATAGATGTGGAGGAATTGAAGCGCATGGTTAAGCTCCGCCACTTGTCGGAGGAGTTCAGTAGCTTCTATCAGAATATAACTCTGTCTGATTTGGTGCCCGACACACGGGCTGCCTACGCAGCAGGATCTTCAATGCTATGCGGAATTTGCTAAGCTGACCGCCGATTTGGTTAACGGTAGCCTTTGGGCATATAGAAGTGAGTTGACGACTGATCTCTTGGGAGTATATGGCTAACAAATCGACGTGTTCATTCCACAGTGTTTGACTTCGTGGGGATCGCTGCCAGCGGGAATTCTAGTTGGTCATTACAGGGATCTGGGGCATGCTGACGAGTGCGTCAACATCGAGCAGGCCATCACCTCCAACTACAATCTGATGGGAAAGTACTGCCTTGCCCAGTTACCACTTCAGTTACCGATGCCTGTACAGACAGCTGTCTGCTTTCCCGCCTCCTGCTCTCGGCCGCGAACATGGACACGCTGTTGCCATGACCCTTAAGCAACTACTTGGAGTGGAGCTGAGCGCAGACCTCACTTTTGTCAAGGCAAGAACCTGCAAAACGGCTGAGCGAGAGCCCTGACGATGGACTCACCATTTTTACTATGTAAGTGAAGTGGACTTTACTCCTTAATCGAAGTTAATTGTTCTCCATCCCCTTTCAGTGCTCTTTTGTCGGTACTCGGTGCAGCCGTAGTCCTCTCCACGCTCACGACTACTTCCTTTGCGAGGATCAAGGTACGTCGATCAGTTCAATGCTGTCTTTTGGACACCCTCTACGATGTTTATTGCAGAGAAACTCCCTGCCATTTTGAGGGTATTCTCAGCACGCTACAGCTCCCGAGGACTCTTCCGTATCTCCAATAATTCCAACCCGAATGTTGTCCATTGCCTGCACGGTATGCGAGGCATGTCCCTGATCTGGGTGTGTTTTGGTCACGATTACATAATAGGAATAACATCGCCGAATATCAATTATCTGGATGTGTATAAGGTAAGCGCTTCTAAATAGTTCGTATTGCAGAAGTGGCCAACTCTTTTCGCACCAATTTTCAGTGGGCCAAGTCACCTTTCATGTTGGTATTATATGAGGGCGTATTCGCGGTGGACTCTTTTTTCTTTATAAGCGGCATGCTGGTCTCAATGGTCGCCTTGCGTTCAATGGCGAAGTAGGTTCGATATTACCCTATTTTCTATATGAATCTTAACAATGGTTTCATTGCAGAGCCAAAGGGAAAGCTGAACATTCCGCTGATGTACCTTCATCGCTATCTACGACTCACTCCCATCGTGGCTGTGGCCATTCTCGTCTATCTAAAAGTTCTGCCGCTCATGTCCGATGGCCCACTGTTCGGCACCTGGAACTTTGATTACTATGCTAGTTGTTATACAAATTGGTACTGGACACTTCTCTACGTACAGAACTATGCCGCTGACCGGATCGTAAGTCGTTAATATTTCATAAATTCGCCTCAACTAATCAGTATTTTTGTGTTGTATAAAGTGCCTCGCTCAAACATGGTATTTGGCCGTCGATATGCAGCTCTATATCATCGCTCCGTTGCTCCTGATTGCTGTCTACAAGTGGGGAACAAAAGGCGCCGCCGTTGTCCTGCTTTTGACCCTTTTGCTAGCCGCTTACCTCTTCAGCACAATGGTGATCAATAACAACTCCTTGTAAGTGCTCAAAATCGTGACCAAGTCGTTCGCATCTAATCCATATACTCTTCAGAATTTCAGGGGGGGACATAAATCTCTCTCAGTACACACACTTACGAGCATCAGGATGGCTTGTTGGCTTCCTCTTTGGAAGCTACCTGCACACTATCCGGGGAAAATCGATCAAGCTCAGTTGCCCCATGGTATGGCTCGGATGGCTGATCAGCTTGGCCTTGCTCTTTACCTGCATCTTTGCCATGTATCCGTATGGCGAGGTCAAGTCCAAAGCTCTGCCCATTTTGAATGAAGCTTTCTATGTGTCACTGTCTCGGATTGCCTGGCCCCTGGGCTTGAGCTGGATCGTTTTTGCCTGCATGCAAGGATACGGAGGATTCGCCAATTCGTTCCTCTCCGCGCCCTTGTGGCAGCCGCTATCCAAGCTGTCCTACTGTGTCTATATGTGGCACTTGTTCATTCAGAACCTGAACGCTGGACGCACCCGTGTAAACACCTACTTCTCCGACTACGATATGGTAAGTGCTTGGCCTAGTGCTTGCTGGGAATCCTTTGAACACAAACGAATTTTACGCTTTTCTTCAGATGCTGCGATTCTGGCAGGACTTTGGATTCTCCCTGCTGCTTGCGTACGTTATGTATATTCTAATCGAAGCTCCTTTTGGCGGATTGAGTAGTCTGATTCTGCCGAATCACAGGGCACCTTCTACACCAAAAGTGCCTCTAGCTGAAACTGATCCAAAGGCTAATCAGTTGGGTAATGATGCTGAGAGGCAAACTCCAGCTCCAGAAGCGAGTCAAACTAATGAAAGAAGAGTATCGGCTTCGGCACCTCCATTGGAGAGGGAGAGCGAGACCAAACTGGAGGCAAACGATGGGAAAGATATAGATGCTGCTGGTAGATAGAATTATGTTATCATGTAGTAGACTAAGTAGAAATAAGGAGATGTATTAAATTAAATAAACTATTAAATTAAAGTGGTAAATATTTGCTTTAAATCACGACGTGACACGAAGGAAACACGGTCCATGCCCACCTCTAGTACACAGTCTGATAGAAGTATTTTCCATGAAATACTTAAAAGGAAATCTGGTGACAGAAGAACTCGTGTGTCGGGTGATTAGAAAAATGTGACTCCTTCACATCAAACATGTGATTCACATGATAACCGAGCTGGTTCACGTGAGTTTCACTTGAATTCACTTGAACTTGAGGTTTTCAGGAACATGCTATCGCTAATCGTAGTCTTCATTTGAGTGGAAAGACTATTGTCAACTATTCAATAATCCATTCAAAGTGGTAGAGGCTCTATCAGTACGATTTAAGAAGTGTCGCTGCCCCTCGTGATACCACCAAAGAGAGAAATAGCTGTTAGTGCTGTAAAAAGTAAATATAAAACACAAAACATCACAAAAGTAATAGAAGGAATATACAGTTTACATAAAGGATTTCTTTAAGAAATATCAGATTATGGTTACGGTGTAATTATTATTAATTAAGTTACTAACACGCAAGCAGTGCACTAGACGTCTAGAGACTAGGAAATCACGCCATTTTTTATTATTTTTTTTATTTCTCATTTAGTGTCAAATTCATCCAGATAAGCAAGGAACTCCCATTATACTGTTAAGTTCTCATTGCGATAAGATAGTTCTCAAGTGTGCATTACTAGGAAATGTGTTTTAGCGTCCGCATATATTTTCCAGAATATGTATGTTAATATGTTTTCTTATGGTCAGACGTGTGTTGATTGGAGTTTAACAAATCTGATATAAAATCGTATTTTTGAGTCCTTATTTCAGGTAATGCGACAAAAGCAGCGGCTTTGCCAGATCCACGCTCCTTCGATTATGCTCCTCCCTCAATGCTAATGATCCAGATGATTTATAAGAGGAAGTGATTGTTTTAATCCAGTTACAGAAATTTAGCCAGCTGCTTCACATATTTGAATTCAGTTTTTTTGGGTTCCAGATGGTGTGTGTTTATTAATATTCCTGCACGTTTTGAGTATTGAAAGAGAAAGCGAATTAATTTCAAATGGAGATCACAAGTTGAATATACAAATAAGTTCTCATAGATTTCGCTTAATATGATTTTGTGCAACATAAATATACAGCAGTCCGAATGGTCGCACACGATAATCCATTTTACTGTCGCGTCACCCTATATTCCGCTCAATGCAATGCAAGCGAGCTTTTACGCGCATTTCATTCAAGTTGCGTCACCCACTCCACTCCAGTCCCCTTCCCGCACCAGTTCTTCGCAATTCAAAACGTTTTGCTGCTGATTAGAGTTTCATTCACAAAAGCTCAGTCGAGTGATTTGCGCGCCAAAGAAAGTGACGTGAACGCCAAAGCAAAGCCACTAATCCATACAGTATACATACATATCGACGTACCTACGGTATATGGCAAAGCACAGTGGAAAAGCTCCGCGCAGCTAGCTTTCGAAAGCTCAAACGCACTCAGTTGTGTTTTTGTGTCGTTGCCGGCAAACGCGGCGTATGAAAATTGTTTGCTAGAAAACTGTCTGTTGTTAGTCTTTGGGAAAACTTGCCGGCGAGCGGTTGGCTGGATCACTTAGCTAGGCCGTGGCCCAACAGAAAGTAACGCATCGCAATCGGTGGCAACAAAAAGAAAACGTGTAGAAGCCGCTGGGCAATATTCTTGGTAGTGACAGGTGCATCTTCAATCTCAATCTCAATCACAATCCCACTGTGTCGTCTTTGTGGGTCTGATTTCTGGCCGCCTGCACTTTGGGGGCTGGCTGCCATTAATGTCAACGCGACTGTCAGCTGGCTGCGGTTGGTTGTCGTGGTCGCCGTGTTAATGCTTTTAATTACATGCGAAACATAAAAAGTATTTCGTTAAGTGTTGCCGTGAAGTTTGACATCGGAAATTAATGCACTTGCCGCCGCCGCATGCATTTGCGGGGGCAGACAGAACAGTTCCACACCACACTGAGAGCCTCTCTCGCAACGTTCTCTTTCTGTTCGATCTTTTTACAAACGTACATATATCTTGCGGCTTTTTATAGGTAAGAACTACGAGTATATGCATATACAATGCTTGATTCCATTTGCTTCCATGCGTAAACAAAGTGAATGAGTTGTTTATTTTTGAATGGAACTCGTGCGTGCTCTGCCACAAAACAATAAACAATAAGTTAAAAGAGAGTTTAGATTCTTAATTGCGAGTATTTATAAAGCACACCTCTGCCACATAGCCACACGTCACATTATATTTTGATCGAGAAAACCCAAACCTGCCAAACTGCCGGCATTTGCATACGCGTTCCCATGGTTCTGTCCCTGTATCTGATCCCTCTCGCACTCGCTCTCTCACCGTTGAGCAGTGCTCTGGCATCATTATTAATAATGTTTATTTTGTTGATAATATTGATTTCGAAATCTAAACATTGACAAATTAATGGCACCACCACCACTACGTATAGTCGTAAGCCTATACGAATGTCTAGTCATCATCATCATCGTACTTAAATCATAATGAAGCGATCGTCATCATCTCGACTTGAATTGTTTCAGAGTCTCCACTTCAAAGCTGCCCAGCTCTTGCCCCTGCCTTGTCCCCTCTTCTGGGGTGTTATCACGCCTCATAGGCGACCTTCTGACGCACTCGAACCTCTGAGCATTGTCACACACTTTTCGAACTCAATTCGCTGCTCACATTTCCATAAACATACTCCAGTCTCTGGCTGCGGCATTTGGCCAAGTACCAGTCCAGAATTAAACGAAAAAGTTATATAAATATGAGGTTTTATTTGCTTAAGAACACATTTCCAACACCCTACAGCCACCCACCCAGCGACGGCTCATTAAACAAATGCAACATCTGTTGGCGCTTTTTGGGCATGTTGTTTACAATCGGCATTGCCGCGCCAAATTTAATGCCAAACATATTTAATACCCTTCGTGAGCATGCAACGTCATGGATAGGATTCGTGGCGAGCCAACCCGTGGACCAGCCATTGTCCATCTATCAACCCACTGAACTGGGCGGGCAAATCGGATAAGAGAGCGAGCGGCATGAGGAATATGAAAATTTATTGCGTATACGCCGCAGAGGCCGGCATTTCATTTTACGAATGTTTCGGCGTGCATCACAAGTTGATTGGGCTCTGCTATTTTGGCCAGCCATCAGCCATCAGCCGTCAGCCCAGCCCGCAGGCAGAGTTCCAAATCAAAAATGTCTTTATTTAAACGAGTATGAGTGGTTTGTGATTTATGCGGCCGTCTTTGTATCTCCATCTGATTTTCGCTCGTCTTTTGGCATAGTCTCATTTTTTACGGCATGATTTGCCTAATTATGAGTACGCACCACACTGCTGGAGCAGCAGACCAGGCCAAAGAAAACAGGAAAAAGCGGTGGAAAAGTGTGCGGCAAAACACGTCGTAGACAGGCCGCAGTCCGTTTGATTTGACTGATGAGTGCGTGTGGCGCCTTTCGATTCGCGGTTTCTTTTTTGTGGGACAACAATCGCGATCGCGTCTGCAGTGGCCTGGACGCCGCTTGAATAAGAAATGTCCGCTCGCTCGCTGACTCACAAAAACAATCGAGAGCAGCAGCCAGCCAGCCAGCCGGCCAGCCAGTCAGTCAGCAACATATTCTCATCGCGAATTTCTTTTCAAAATTTAACTCAACTGTGTGATCGCTATACAAATAAAAGGTGGGCCACATTTAGGCCTTCGTGGCACGGGGCGGGCGGTGGCTACAAGTAGTGGGTGGAGTCCAGTGCATACGCATCGTTTGTTTAACCCAAAAACTATTGATCATTGTCGATATAATGTATTTCTTTAATGCGCCCTGTATTTATTTAGCTACAATTTGTGGAATTTTTACTTTTACTTTTTACTCTCCGCTGTGTGCTAATTCTTTTTATGGCCAAATTCTCGATAGAACTTTTGGCGGGTGCGTTCGCTTTATAGTTTGAAAAGCAAACAAAAGACCAAAAACAAAATGAGGCAAACGATTACATTTTACGATTATGAATTGCCGAAAGGGCTGTCTGTGGGGCACGTGCAACTCGAACGTGGTGGTTGGGATTGGGATTGGGGCTGGTGGGGGCTTACGTTACTTTACGTTACTAATGCGTGTTTAATTTAGTGTCAAAGCAGTTGGCAGGAGTCCTGCAGCTGGCAGTCGTCTGTTAATTGTCCGGCAGATCATCCGTTCGACTTGCTCGCGGATTCGATTCGATTCTAATTCGATTAATCCATAACACTGCCCCCCAGTCGTACCACCGCTGCCAAATGTTATTACCAGCACAATGGGCTGGGGCAGGGCAACAATAACAAATTATTGTATAATCATTAACGACATGAAAGACCATACACTCATACTCCCCGACACAAGCACCCAATCCCCGGGACAGTTCCATTTCAGCTCCTTCTTTACACTTCAGTCAGGCGCACGAGGCAGACGGCTGAGTAAGAGCCTTTGCCGGGCCATCTTTTGGCAGCTCGGAGCTACCCAGGGGTGGGAGTGTTCCCGTCTGAGTCAGAGCCAGAGTCAAAGTCTGAGTAATTCATTAGACGTACATTGTGCTGGGGAGCATTTGCATAATTATGCAATCAGTTTTGGCACACTTACACATTAGACGCAGACGGCTGATAAACAGCCCAAGAGCAGCGCCGAATTCCATTTCCTTGCCCCAAAGACCAACTCGCACCGTGCCATAGACAGCGGCGCAGACAGGGACTAGACCCAATTTGATTAGCACGCGCATTTCGAACGAAGGCCAAGAGGAGGTGGCCCGGCCCTGACACCTTACCCCCCATAGTTGGCCTCCGTACGTGGGCGCTTAATCATCGTCTTGCGGAGTGCTTCTTTCTTGTAGTGTGGGGGGTGGGGAACTTCTGTGGAGCTTAATTAGAAGTCAAATGTTTGCTGCCAGGCAAGGCCGTTTTCGTGCGTTTTCATACCGTTTTTTACGCCCCCGGCGGCATATGTCTTACTCTTTCTTCCTCTCTCTCTTTTTGGCAAGTGTGTGGATGGGGGGTGCACGTGAGTGTGGTGTTTATGATAGCTCTTATTGCCCATTTGTATGCCCAGGAGCCATGAGTTGAAGATCAGCCAACAAATGGGTTATTAACTTTGTGCCACGACTGAAACCTAGCTGATAAATGACACAAGGAAACAGTCGCTGAATGGGCAGGATAGGGAAGATGAAATTCCACAGCAGCCTCATCAGTGCTGTCCTTCTAGATATGAGAGCCATTTGTTTGGCGGGGAAATCAGAATGTATGAGCTTTCCCTCGATGAAAACGCTTCATTTGTCATGCAAAGGGCTGGCTGCCATATGGCCAGGAGGCTTGCCAGGAGTGCGTTCCCAAGTCCCCTCATTAGGTTCTATTTATATTCGACTACGCTTAACCAAACAATTAACACAAAAGTTTCCTCACACAGTCACTCGTCGCCACAAAGGCAACTGTTCCCAGGCAATTGGCCAATTAAACGCCATTGTTTTGGCCGCTTCCTAAGCAGTACCTGATACACACATATAGATGGGCTGCTTATAGCCGGAATCAACTAAGTACCCAGCCAACACACAAATTTATAGTTCATTTATTCATGTATATTGATTTGGGCGATTCAACTGCGGCAGCAGCTGCTTGATGGCCCCTGGCCCACCCATCAGAAATCAATCGATTCCCACAAATTATAGCAAATAAGTAGGGAAATTTCCAGAAGCGAAAATCCTAATCCAAACAGCTTTAAATAAACTGCCTGTCTGCTTTTTCACGCCTCTCCCACGCTCATATGCCCATTTTCCATGAGCAATTTGGATTATAACCCGCTCTGGATGACGCTACAAGGAGCCTGCTGCCAGTCCTACTCCCCAATCCGAATCGCAATCCTTGACAAATGAGCCACACGCTAAGTAACAACTTTCTTCATCATTACTTTCAAATTGTTTCTGGGCGCATCAAAATTTGAAAAACTGTGAGCACCCACGCAGTTGTCTGGCTTCATTGCCATCCCTTAGCCTGGCCTGGTTTGGCCACTTGTTCCGCACTTTGGTGCCATTTCCGGACTGCGTTTCGTCTTGGCCTCGCGCTTCAGTGCTCCTCCAGCTTACTCATCTCGTTTATTTTCGACAATCGAGCGCTGCGGCGGCTGCTGCTGCTCTGTTTGATCACATACTCGCATATATATTCGCAGTTTCATTTGCAATTCTAATTTGCCGGCGGACGGCTCCTTAATTGAAATCCAAACACAAGAAAAATAACCAGTTGGAAAGCCTTTGGAGGCTTCCTCTTCATCAGACACTAATACCAAGAATAACATATTCGCTTAACCCTCTATAGTTACCATAGATAGTAGATTTGAGGATATTATATTGCTTTTGATTCGATAGAGTTTGACGCATTTTGTTGTGCCCAAACTTCCGTACGCACGGCGATGATAGATTCCACCCCATAAATGTACAATAAATATGGAAATACTTTTAGCCTGTAGCCTGCGCTCTGTGGGCAGGGGGATATACATTTTGATCTGGATTTTTTTATTGCTGCTGTATAAATGCGGCTGCTCATAACAATTTGGTATGCAGCTCTTGGATCGGCATGGGTATGGGTGGGAGTGAACATTAACTTGTTTTTCTGGCTTATTCGTTGATAACAAAACGGGGAAGTGAATAATACTGGGCATGCATACTTTTTTTCGGGGACTCGATCGCGTTATAATTATATGCAAATACGACTCCAGAGGTATTTTAGTCGCAGTTCGGGCCCAACTCATTGTGGATGGACGTATTTAATCTGTCATTTTCGTAATGATTAGGGCATGAGAAGGGGAATTCTCGCGTTCCCGCTGAGCCTCGTCGCTCCTTTTGTTGGCCCGACGACACTTGTTTTGAGGCCTCTGGCAGTCCAAATTTAGTGCCAGGGCCAGCCGGTCCCTTGCCTCTTGGCTGATTGTCAGCGTTCTTGAGTTTCATCATGCAATCTGCAAAGCGAATGCTCGGGGAATGATGCGGTAAACGTCTCCCAGAGTTGCCTAGCTACAGAGTAGGGAGTACGAGCATGGGTGTTTAATTTACTGATAAATATTTTTATTCCACAATAAATACATTTTTCATTACGCACTTGGGCGACGACTCGTGGCCGGCAAAGCCATAAAAACATGGCCAAAACCAAAAAACCGTAAGCGGGAAAGCGGGAAAGCAGTAGCAACCAGAGAAGAAACACCCGTGTACGCTTCCATTTCCATTGGTGTCCTGCGGTCATTATAATGTTGTGTTTGCATATTAAGCCACTGGATGGGACGGCGGGGTGGTGCTGCCTCGGTGGCTGGCTGGTGTCAGTGAACTTTTGGGTCGTAAAACGATTGGCATGGCCAAAAGTGAAAGCCAGCCATGCTCGTGGCTAACTATGCAGCCAGCTCATAAAAATTGCAGCCAATAAAAGGCGACAATTGCCGGCACGGCACTTGGACCTGCTCGTGGCACTCGCCACTTGAAGGGGCAGTGTCGTTGTCTTTCAGCTTATCGCTCATCCGCCGCCATCAGCAGTTGCTCAACTGGATGCAGTTCCCCATCCCCATACCCATCTCCGACTGCACTCAAAGTCACGCTCTGTCATTAGAGCGTCCCGGTGACAGCTCATTGCTAATCCGTGAGGAGCACTTAGATGGGACACCCTTGCTAGTGGCACGCCCACGCCCCATTCGTCACTCTTCGAGAGTTTCAAGTGAATTATCCTCCAAGCTGACGTCAGCAGTGGGACACGCCTCCAACGGGGGGCGTTTGCTTGCATGTAGCCTCCTCGCGATGACAAATTAAACGAAACGCGAAGCAAGTGCAGGACGAGTGCAGGCTCAGCGGAGCGGGAATGTCAAACGCGTTTGGGTAACGCCCAAGTTTGCTTAACAGCCCCACTCACTCGCAGGCAGGATGCGAGTGAGGGCCACGTTAACGACGCCCTGCCACGCACTGCTCAATAAATGCCAGCGGAAGTGCGGCGAGGGCCATTTTTCAATATGCTCGCCGGAAATGACAGGGGACAAACGGCAGCAAAGTCGTGCAAAGGACACTCCCCAGCGCATACCAAAGCTCCAGCACTGCAGCCAACTGCCGTCAGAAAAGGTATTTCTCATATCCATATGTGTGCCTTATTGCATTCTCCCTTGACACAAACTGAGCGTCAAGCTGAGATCTATTCCCCAGCTAGTCCAGGGAATGTGCGAAATGCGATAACTTCAAGGTCAGCCAAATGTTAAATACGCATTAGTGGACCGTATTCAAATGCCACATGATACCCACAAAAGATACAAACGGTATCGACTGGCATACATGCTCGTACATGCTCGTACATTTTCACTCAGATCGAAGCAATTAAAGTGTCTTTAGCGCGGACTTGTGGGAAACTAGCCCAGGGGTAAAAGAAGGAATATTCTTTAGCTGTAGCATTTGCAACAGAGTGAGGTTTAACATTAGATTCAGTGCAGAGACTCTGTTGAATTGTGGCAGGCTGTAGCTCAGTTTTTCCCGATCTTATTCTGTTATCAAAATGTATTCGAATATGGGGATGAATATCTATCACAGCCAATCCAATTCTTATCTCACAGTAAGGGTATCCCGAAGTTCAGCTTGCGTGGGCTAAACTTTCCGTTCTATTTACAATATACACGAAAATCGTAAAACAATAGCCAGTGCTATCTGTGCTATATGGCCCTCCCCCCGACTGTCCATCTGTCTCTGTGCCTGACTGTTCTGTGTGTGTGCTGTATGAATTCCCAGGCCAAGCAAATAAGCAAACAAACCAACGGCAGAGAGCAGAGTACAGACGACAGACAACAGTCAGTAGAGTAGACGCTGGCTGTGAGCGACAGCAGCTGCAGAGTTTCCCGGCCCGCGGCTTTGTCCGTGGCCCATTGGCATCTCTCTCAGCGATAAAACGCCTTTCTTGGCCAATGCCTTATCAATGCTGCTACACTGCTTAACACTGCCACAGCCACTGCCCCACAGCAGCAACAAGCTCAGAGGAAAAGTATAAAATTACATTCATCCGTGGCGAATGAGCAACGTTTAAAACATTCTCCATCTGCGCCAGATAAAGAATGCTACGTAGCTCTACAAAAACATTAGTTGAACGAGCAACCCATTCGCAACAGCAACAATCCACACACAAAGCCAAACAACAGCCATATAGATATAGATATAGCAGAGATCTATGGCCATTGTTTGAGCGTTTAGCCCGCGACTGTTGGTTGTGTTTTTCTTATGCTCGTAAGCGGAGGAGAAACAAACAGTTACAGTAGCAGGCAAACAGAGCGAGACATGCGGCTGGGTAGCTCTTCGGAGTCGCATAAATAAGTGAGGATGGCAGGACAAAGGAGTTGGGCACAAACATCCTTGACTTGGCTTGACTTGCAACGGATGCCACAAAGCAGAGAGAATTATGGGTAGCAGCTAAAGGCTGACTGGAACTTGTCCAGGCTCCAGTGCTCTAGGCACCACCCATTGGAATCTGAGGCATGAAACTGTAATGTAATTTAAAAATACTCTTAGCATAGCGAATCATTGGACTGTTTTCATATAAATTCCTGTCTGTGCTGAGTTTTCCAACTCCACTTCAACCCAAATGGCAGCGGCTTAATGTGGCCAAAAGGGATGCCATGAATGGCCTGCTACTCCAGACTTACTTAATTGCCATTCATTGGTCAATTACAGGGACATGACCGTGGGACATCGACATGTCAATTCGGAACCGAGGGTTTTTACCCAAAAAGCAATTTTCCACCCCAGCACCACCACCGCAGAGGGACGGAACCACTTTCGTTGGCTGCAATTGAAAAACAAGCTTTTGGTTTTACGGCGCTTTGTTCGCCTCCTTTTGTCGGAGTGGGCGTTGGAGTGTAGTACTTTTTGCTGCTGCTGCCAGTGGTTCCACACGAGCGGTGCGGCGGCATGCGAACTAGTTAGATTAATTTAGCCAGAGTCACAAACACAATTACGAAGTCATTTCAATTTATTAAGCGAGTGGCACCCCCGGCAAAAAAGCCACAACGACAGCCCCCCGATGAAGAGGAAGAGGATCTGGGCTATAAATGTATTTTAGCCAGCCAACTTCCCCCAAACGGAACACTGTATGAGCGATTAAAGGAGCTGAGGAGACGAGTCGATGGCCCGCCAAATGCTCGAAATCAATTTGGCGGCTTGGCTTTAATTTTTTATCCTTACTTTCAGTATTCTGTTTTGTTTCTGTTGTTGCTGCTACTGCTGTAGCTAGCTTAGCGATTTGTCAAAGTGGATGAGGCAGCCCTTCGCCCTCCCATGCCATGGCCAAACGTACGTACGAGTATTTCCCCCGAGTTGACTATTATTGAACGATAAATTGATTAGATATGCGTGTGAGAGAGTGTGACAACTTGCTTCGACTTGCTGATGCTGCTGCTGCCGCTGCTGATGCTGCTGCTGCTGCTGATTCTTATTGCTGCCTCAAATTGCCATTTCAATGTTAATTTTATTAGGGTGTCAGCAATAAATTCCGTTCAATCTTAAATACCATAAAAAACGTTACACTTCTGCAACACACATGACAGAAGAAAACGAATAAGAAGAAAGATCCACTTTCCCTAGCACACAATTTGCATTACCGCCAAGAGCTTTGAACCTTATTCAAATCTGAGCCGGAAAATTATACCAAAATATACATACATATATGGGCATTTATATGTGTAGTATATGTATGTATGAATGCATACGCCCCCACACAGACAGGCCACAAGTTATCCATCAAATGGCCGCACGACACTCATGTCGTGCAGTCGGGCTGGGCTGCGGATTCCGGCCGTAACCATAAACCGTTTTCAGATTTACATGCAGGCGGCGGCGCATGTTTGTGGCAGCAGTTGCTGTGGCTATGCTGTGCCATGAGTGCCTCTCCTCTCCATCAAGTCCATGGTCCAGGGTCCCGGCCACAGACACAGACACAGCCACAGCCACAGCACTCAACTAAACTTTTGAAACGATTCATTTGTCTCTCTACTCGAGCGACTCAAAACTTTGAAAACAATTATGCAGAGCCAAATGGCCAATAGAGACCCGACCCATCTCCCTGTGCCAGTGTGTGTCCACTGCCGGCCAATTCAAACTAACGTCAGCATCGTTAAAGTCTCATTTTTAAGCCAAATGTGACACAAAACTGCCTTGTTGTGTCACATTTGGGTACATTGAACCCCAGCCAGCAGCCGGAAGTCCAACGAAAAGACAAAACTCTGAGCACACAGAGGTCCTGGCTGGAGTGGACAGGGCAGCACAGGATAGCAAACAAAGTGCACAGCTTGCCCAGTGTCTGTGAGTCAGGAAGAGGACACGAAACAGGCACCCGCCAGGGAAATGCAAACAAAAAGTCGGGGGAGGAGGAGATCGGCTTCCCAACCCAGGGCCAAGTGGCAACCAGGCCAATATGGTCCTCGCATAATGAATTTATCAAATTAATCAAAATGGCGCTGTTCCCCGAGCACACACACACACACTGACACGCCGGAAGCGGGTGTTTATGTGCCACCAACTAGGTGGTGGGGGGTGGTGGTTGGCGGATGGAAATGGCCCCATCCGACTGACTGACTGCCCCTGTAAATGTTTGCTGTGCCAGTCGGAGTGTGTTTGTACGAGCATAATATAATTAAGCGAGTTGCGCGTCGCAGAAATGGGGATTTAATAAAGCCATTTGGCTGACGGGCAGCAGACGCCATCACCCAGCGCCATCTCCATAAGCCCTTGAGCAGCTTCTGGTGATAATCGCCGTATGTTGCTTGGGCGACAGTGGCTCGGGAAAAATTCCGAAAAGTGCGCGACAGATGATTGAGTTCAAATATGTTTACAAAATATTCGTGGCTAGAAATAACAGAAATAATCCAAAGGATAGTTGTTTCAATTGAAAATCTGCATTCAATATTGAAGTTAGCTGATCTCAGACAGTAAAACTCTCATTTATATTAATTTATTTATTAGATCTTGCAGTAGAGAACCCTGTTGATAATCAAAGCCATGCCATGCCCATGCCACTGGCCAGTTCCGGACAACTGCGGCGTGCGACAAGAGTCGGGAATGGGATGGCATGGGATGGGATGGGTGATGAGCTTGTTTATGGCGGATGCTAGGCTACCGGATGCTCTAATGTTATGTAAATGACAGCGCCTAATGAACTTTTCATTCATTATCGTTAGTTAGTTAGTTGGCCTGGTCAATGGCCGGTTATTTCCTGATTCTGTGCCGCACAAGGACAGGGCCTACCCACTGCGCGATACTTAAACACTAATCCCCTTGCCACTTTTACCACTTCAGGCGATGCCGGACGACAACCGCAAAGCCCCTCTGATTGATTTGTTTAATGCTGCCGCATCCGGACAACAGAGACACCAGAGAGGTGCTGTATACAACGTATCTGGGTGGCCGTTGGACATCTTAATTTCATTAGCGCGTCTTTAAGTGCTCGCATAAACTTGCCAGAGGGGTGATTACAGCGGATTCGGTTTCGTTTCGTTTCGGATTCGGAGCCAGATTCCTTCCGTCCCATTGCGTTGCGCTTCTACTTAATTGAACAGCGGGCGGTAGCGTCCTCCCTCGAAGGATTCGCGTGCGATAATGTTGCGACTTTGGCCCATGTAATTCACATTACGCGACATACGCCCCCCCGACGCAGGACGACGACACCAACATTGCCATTGGTGAGGGGCAGCCACGGCGTCGCTGTGGCCAGTACCAGGAACGGGCAGCATCCACGGCTGACCAGCATTGGCATAGGCTTGAGGATTTGTTGGCCGCTGTTGCTCCTGCTCCTGCTGCTGCTACCCCAGACCAAGGCTCAAGATGTTGCAACAGCAACAGCATTCCCAACAGCAGCAAGCGAAGGCACTGCCGCAGCAACCACAGCCAGGACGACGTCCCAGCAGGCTGGGCTATCCCGTGGCGCTCATAGTGGCAGCGATGGCGCATACAACGCAACTTATAGTATTCCAGCCCTCGGCTCCGATCCCGCCCAGACCAGCCGCGGCCATAGTGATAATTCCAGCGCAGCAACATCCGATGCCGATGCCGCGGCCGATGCCGATGCCGGTGAGGCTACTGAGCCGATGCTGCCACAGATTCCGCCGTATATACGCACAACCGCCATGTTCTTCTGCATAGTCATCATGCTGCTGGGAGTTGTGGGCAACGTGATGGTGAGTCCATCAAATGCACCTCTACGTACTTATGCCTGTATGCCACTCCCAACTTCCCGTTTCTTTCCCAGGTGCCCATTGTGATTGTGAAAACGAAGGATATGCGCAACTCCACCAACATTTTCCTCACCAATCTGAGCATCGCTGACCTGCTGGTGCTGCTCGTCTGCACGCCCACCGTCCTCGTTGAGGTTAACACGCGCCCAGAGACCTGGGTACTTGGCCATGAGATGTGTAAGTGGCACACACTCGCACTCCTCCTGGAGGCTCTGTTTATTTTCCCCAGCCTAATTAACTGCTCCCTTCTGCTTCTTGTGGTCCACTCACAGGCAAGGCCGTGCCGTTCGTTGAGCTGACGGTGGCCCATGCCAGCGTTCTGACCATCTTGGCCATCTCATTCGAGCGCTATTACGCAATCTGTGAGCCATTAAAGGCCGGCTATGTCTGTACCAAGGGGCGTGCCATCCTCATCTGCGTCCTGGCCTGGGGCATTGCTGCGCTCTTTACGAGGTAAGTCCGGACAGTCTGGACAGTGCAATGAACTCCGTTCTGCTGTGTGTTCGTTTTTGTTTTGTTTTGGCATATCTTAAAGTGAATTTAATTAAATATTAGCATTATAATTTATTTTCACAAATTTTACATTTAGTCGAAATATCTCATTGCATGCTTTATCTCTACTTCTCTTTCCATTTCTGACTTTGGTGTTGGCATTCGCATATATACATCTGTACTGTATTATCCTCCATTCTAGATATAATCGTAGTTTATGGCTTATTTCCATTTATTCATTTTGGGCAGCCAAGCATTAAGTTCCTCGCTCATTAATTATAAGTGTCAATCGTCGTCATTTTTAATGATTTGTGTTTTGTTTCTATTTCTGTTTTCTCTTTTTGGGTTTTCTTGGACTTTTTTTTTGTTTTCATTCCTGGAAACTGGAATGTTTTCGGTGTTTGGCCTTTTGTTTGCCATCCGCGTGTCCATTTACATGCTAAACATCGACTGTTGACCCACTCTCGCTCTCTCTTTCCCTATCTATTTCACTTTCGCCTTCTCGCTTTCACTCTCCTGCCGTGCCCATCCCATGCATCCTACTCATCATGGCTTTGGTTTGGTCATTGCGCTATTCTTTCTCATTTTTGGGGGCAGGCTCTCTAAGGCGGCTTTTGTCCCCAGTTTGGCGCGTCCGTTATCAGCTTCCTGTCATCTTTAATAAGCACCGATGTCCGCTATCATGGAATTTCATTTCATTGACACTTTATTATTTGTATTTTCATGGCCACATTCCCAGTCACAGTCCTCAGTCCTTAGTCCTCAGGACGGCTGGCGACCCTTTTTAATTTTGCAAAACTTGCCGCGTTCATAACAATGAAATAAACAGCACATTTTCGAGGCGAACACTGACCCCACCGCAGGGAGGTGGTCGTGGGTAGGGTCATGGCTCGAAGCATCGGGATCGGACTGCCTCCAGGCGTCTGCCCATTAATTACGCCACCCAAGAAGCCGCCCCAAGGCCGAAGAGGAGGCGCGCAAACATTTTAAAACACATTCAAACCACAGGCACCACAAGACGTCTACAGTGACGCACGTCCAGCGCGCTTGGATCAACCCCAGAAGTAGCCTGAACACTGCCTGTTGACTGTCATATCTGTCGTGTCTAGCCAAAATATTTAAAGCGTTTCGGATTACTTAAAGCAAACAGAATGGGCACGACACGGGCATACGAGACTGGTTCTTAAATGTAAAATAATGAATGTAGTAAATCAACTGAGGATCTTGGGATTAAGCATTTCGATTCTCCTCACCATCATCATATTCTATGGCACTGCGCTCTCTCCTCCTCCTCCTCCTCCTCTATCCCTCACTCTATCTCTCTCTCTCTTTCTTCTTCTTTAACATTTCCCACCATTTCCATCCATTATCCGCCTCCCCATGACCCCGCCAGCCTGATTACGTTTCTTGTTTGCTTTTTCTCTCCCCCCCCATTTTCCATGTAGCCCCATACTGTGGGTGGCCGAATACAAGTTGGCCGAGTATATTGATGGATCATCGGTGGCCGTTTGCCTCACGCAGGCCATCACCGATTGGACCATAGCCTTCTTTCTGATGACCATAACCGTGTTCTTCATAATGCCATTCCTCACCCTGGTCGTGCTGTACGGCATCATTGCCAAGAACCTCGTCTCCAATCAGAGCACCATGCTGCGCGCCCGCCCCACCAAGCCGGAGCTGAGCCTAAAGGCCCGCAAGCAGGTGGTCCTAATGCTCGGCGCCGTCGTTCTCTCCTTCTTCGTCTGCCTGCTGCCCTTCCGCGTGCTAACCCTCTGGATCATACTGAGCACGGACCAAGCGCTCCACGAGATTGGCCTGGTGCGCTACTACAGCCTGCTCTACTTCTGTCGTGTGATGCTCTACCTCAACTCGGCCATGAATCCCATACTCTACAACCTCATGTCCACCAAGTTTCGCAGGGGCTTTGCCCGGCTCTGCCACGAAGCTGGCCGATTGCTGTTGAAATTCCTTACACTGGGACGGGGCAGCGACGGTGTCGGTGGCACTCGCGGACGCAGTGGCACCATCTCCACGGGCCTGGGCACCAACACGAACACCAACTCGTCCAATGCAACGGCAGCCACCAGCTCCAGCATTCTGTCACGCAGCTCCAATCGACGATGCAGCGAGGACATCAGCCGGACACGCCTTAAGATTGAGCTGCAGCTGCCCTGCGGCAGTGATCTGGAAGCCATGGCCATGCTCCGCCATTCGGGGATGGGCGAACGGATGGCCAGGCGGGAGAGTGATAGCCAGCTAATGGGCTTGAAGAATTCAAATCCCACTCCGCGGCGCCACAAGCCTCAAATCAGTTTCGACGAGGAGGCTCTGGGCGGGCCAAAGGAAGCTGAAAATCTTGCCTGAGATGACCGGAACGTGGGGGGAAAAGGCGTGAAAAATCGCTTGTAACCCGTTTACACATTCGCTTCACTTGACTGGAATGTGTCAAAGTCGGTTTGGCTCTGATCCTGGTCCTGGCTCTGGTCCCCGCCACGCCACGCCTGCCCAAATGGTATTTTGAACGCTTTTTGCAACCATAATCGATTCCATTCAACCGTTGACAGCCAGTCTTTGCCAGTCCTGCCAGTCGTCGTGCCTGCTCCTTGGACATTTCCGTACAAAAAACAATCAATTTTTCGGGCTATTAAACTCGAATGAATGTGCCAAAGATAAATAACAGCAACGACAGCCAAACAGCAGCACTACACACCACTACAACTACTGAGCGGAGAAAGGGCACAGCTCAACGGGAGAATGGAACTGCGACCGGGGCCGTGGCCGTTGCCGGGGCTACCATTAAACGACGAACGCTTCGAGGAAAGGCAAATGGCAAATGGCTTAATATGCGTTTGGGTACCCCATCAGGGCAACGGATAAACATGATTTAGGTGTATTGAAATAGTTTCCCTTCGCTAAGGCCGCCTGCCAATCGACGGCCATGTTTAAGTCCATTCCAAAATGGCTGCCATTACACGGGGCGGGACATGGAAGAAATGGACGGCAAAAAACTGTTGCCTACTTTGCTGCGGCCCAAAATAAAATGTTCACACAATCCAAATGCAAACACAGTTGTATATACATGCAAACACTTGCACACATACTTAAACCCATGCATAAATACGTAAATATTTATATATATATTATTTAAACAATACACACATACATATATACTCGGCTTATAAATATACGAAAACCCACACACACGCGCAAACACGCACGCATATACATATAGCAAAAGTGACGAGTTTGTAAGTAAATAAATTTTGTATGACAACAACTCACTCAATGGGTCAAAGAAATGGGTTATTTTCAACATATCCCTGTCCTGCGGTAACCTCTCATCTATTGGGAAGACCTCCCTCCTGCCAGTAAGCAAAATAATGTAAATTATTGTTCAGGAAATCGGACAACTGCCAATCTTCTGTAAATATACATACATAGATACTTGTACATACGTAGCTTTGTAATTTGTTTTCGTAGCTTTAGAAGTACCAATATGACGTATGTAGATTTCCTGTAATTTTGCCTCTACAACACCACCAAAAGTAGTTAGAGCCCCTCGCCGCATGTGTAAGTATGACGCGTACGAGCAGACGCTGCCGTTTCCGCTTCCGTTCTGATTAAGTTGAGTGCTTCCTTTGAAAGTTTTCTAGTACTTAGTTCCAGCTGCCGTTGAGTAGTTTTTAAATATTTGTTTGTTTCCCTCTTGGAGCGCCGTTAAAACTTTGCAGACAACATCAGCAATAATAAGAACAACACCATTCATATTCACCCTGATATAAATAAATATATATGTATGATTCTTGCAGTCCCATCATCGCCATTTCCAGCTACAGCGTAGAGCCCTATGGAGACGGAACGGACGCCCCAGTCTGCACCACAGCGGCCGATGGCTTCTGGACGATCTTCTATTTTGTGGGCAGCATCACGGTGTTTTTCTTTCTACCTTTCGGCATACTGGTCCTGCTGTACGCAGCCATTGCCTACAAGCTGCTGCGGCCAAACAATGCCTTCCATAGGCCCACCTCGCCGCAGCCGCAGCCGGGGACGGGCACCACAACACCCAGCACCAAAGGCAACAGCCATCAGCAGAGCAATGGCATGAGGAAGCACCGCAAGCAGGTGATTTTCATGCTGGTGGCGGTCGTCTCCAGTTTCTTCGTGTGTCTGCTGCCCTTCCGAGCATTCACGCTGTGGGTGATCATGGCCAGCGCCGAGGATGTGGAGCGCCTGGGCATCGCAGGCTACTACAATCTGCTGTACTTCTCGCGCTTCATGCTATACCTCAACTCGGCCATGAATCCCATTCTCTACAACCTGATGTCGTCCAAGTTCCGGGGCGGCTTCTGGCGGCTGCTGCTCACGTGCCTGGGTCAAAGGCCGAGCCATCATCATCATCGCCATCATCACCACCATCAGCGCCAGCATGCGACGGCAGGCGGCAGCATGCGAAACACTTCGCGACGACAAGCCAATGATGCTGACGATGGAGCCACTTTGGCCGGTGTCACCGGCACCCGTCCGGCTCACCGTACGCTTCGTCGCGAGGCCACATTTCTGATCAACTCCATATCCACCTCTTCGGGCACGGAACGCACCACCTCGTCCTCTGCCTGGCGAAGCAATAGTCTGTCCATTTCCGGACTGGGCGAGCGCGAACGAGGCATCCTGGGTGCCGCCATCATAGGAACAACCGCGGCCACGGTAACAGCCGCTTGTCTGCAGGAGCGTCGAACCAGCAAAACCTGAACACATCCCTCCCATTGAATTGTACGAGTATTTTAGTTGAATTCCAACAGCAAATAGTCATAGTATTTAGAAGAAATTTCGTTGTTAAGACTGAAGTACCTCAGATGAAGTCAATAAACGCTAGAGAATGTTTTTGAAACCATGATATATATTTTTTGTTCGTGTGTACTCGCATTCTTAGTTCCGGCCTTCACTTTGTCCCCACAGCTACTGTTGGGGAATAAAACAAAACCTTTTATAGGCATCGGTACAGATTTTATTGTATTTAAGCGAAATAAAAGATCAAATTCGGGCGAAAGTGAAAGCCGAAACTGAATGGTGTGTATGTATTTGTGTACGTACGAGTATGTAATGTTGTGGTGTGCCTTGTTCCCAAACCTTTTTAATATTTTACGCTCACGCAATTTTTATTAAACTTCATCGTTATATCGTCATTATTATTACACTAATTATGTGCCTACACAAATCCATCGCGTCACTCGAAAATATAAATACACACAATTTGTTTTTGTTAATGCTAAAAGTGTTCGTTTTGATTTACATAAAATTTTGAATATGACAGAGACAAGTGGCGAGCGAGCGCCACACATAAATATGTTTCAAACACGCACACACACACACCCACACTCGCACACATATGCATATACATAGTACATAGTTATGGGTCGGAGGAGACCCGGTGTACAAGTGTAAGTGTGGCTCTCGTTTGCCAGCTCCTCGCATATGCGGCCCTGCTTACATTCAACGCGGATCATATCATTCATGTATCATGTGTATGGTGGTGGAGTGAAGTTATTTAAGTTAGTATCTTTTCGCGCTGCTGTGATAAGTAACTCTCTTACGTTAGGTTAGATTTAGATTAAGTTAATTGCTAAACCGTTTTGCCTTGCACTACTTATGTATGAACAGAACGGTTGGAACAGAAATCAGAAAGACGGTTAGTATCAGCATCCTGCCATGTGAATGGGCCGTGTTGGGGATGTTTTGGAATTTTGTTGGCTACATACCTATTACATATATTTGCTTAAAGTGTGTGTGTACTCTCGCGTCCACGGATCGGAATCATACAAACGCATCTACTCAATCAATATGCTCAAACGCATTCTCATATCATTATTGCTATTACAGAATCTGATATTATAATTATGGTTTTGTTATTACGCTTTCGTTTTTCCTTTTATTATTGTTGTTGTTGTGTGTTTTCCGTTTTAATTTATTATATTTAAATTTTGTTTAATTGTATAATAAAATAATGATTCACAATCAGAGTTATTCAGCAGCAACCAGAATTGGGTTTTTCCACTGGACGTCCTTGATCGATTTTCACTTTGCTAGCGTTGTCGGTGGCACTGGATGGCGGCCCGACGCGATTCTTGATCTCAGCCGCCATCGTCATGAAGGCCTGCTCCACGTTGGTGGCGCTCTTGGCCGAAGTTTCAAGAAATGGAATGCCTAACTGAGCTGCATACTCCTACAGTTTCCGAAAATTCAGTTAAAAAATAAAATCAGATAAGATAAATGGACTTTTTACTCTCTCGTATAATACGCACCGCGGCTGTGGTATGATCAACAACTTTTTTGGTGGTCAAATCGCTCTTGTTGCCCACCAGCAGCTTGTTGACATTCTCGCAAGCATATCGCTCGATTTCCTCCAGCCATTGCTTCACATTGTTGAAGGACTCCTGATCCGTGCAGTCATAGACAACAATGATACCATGTGCGCCACGGTAGTATGAAGAAGTGATGGTACGGAAGCGCTCCTGACCAGCAGTATCCCACTGTAAAGAGTTGCAAGAGTTTAGCTCTAGTTTCAATTGAACTTACAAACGTGCTTACGATTTGCAGTTTAATGGTCTTTCCGTCCAGCTCTATGGTTCTAATTTTCTGCAAGATAAAAGGTTTTATAAGTCACACGCAAGGTTTTTTTTTTTGGTTGTTTCGATAAAACACTTACAAAATCTACACCGATTGTGCTGATATAGCTTTCTGTATATGTGTCATCGGCAAATCGCAGCAGCAGACAGGACTTTCCAACGCCGGAATCGCCAATCAGCAACAGTTTGAAGAGATAATCGCTGTAAGAAGAAAGAATATGATAAGTCGGAATATTCATGAGGGAGGGGTACACAAACGTCACATTGTACATATACTAAGTCTGCGTTATCTTATCGATGTGGGGTATCCAACATCAACCCCCAATTGAAAACCGAACGAGCATTTTGATAATGGCTAAACATCCATCTCGTAACTGTTGCGATATAGTGAAAGGGCCAGAGATTCCATAGCTCAGGAAATTTCTCAAGTTCAATTGTTTTCAAGTAAGAGCGCAGCAAGGCAATTAAAGCCAAATAAAAGAGGTTTTGATTACGTAGCACCAGGGAGCGAGAGAGAGGGATAGAGAGAGAGTGAGAGCAACACTACAAAAGCTGTCAAACAACAACAAAGCGTACGCGAGAGGGGTAGGAGACTCTCTCTCTCTACGCAGGTGACTCATACGCCCCACGAATCGCCAGTCAGCCCGCCATCCAGTCCAGTCCAGTAACTGAGCTCCGGACAGTGCTTGGAATGGAATATGGAATAGATTGGATGTGTTGGCCGAATCTGAAGCTGAGAAGCGACTAGAAGCAAAAACAATCAACAATATTTTCTCTGTGGCGTACAAAGTTTGCCATCAGAGTGCGCTCGTATGGGTGCACATATGTATATATATGTGCATGTGATGTGTGCACATCCCTTTCTGGTTTTAGGGCTGCTTTTAGTTTCTATTAAAATTGAGTGATTTTGGAGTTGCCAACGACAGGGCCAGGCCAGCGCTAAACAATGCTAGAAAAAAAGGGAGTGGGCTGGGTTGGGCTGGGATGTGAGACTAGTGGACGTAGCAAAAATGACGTCGCAGAAAAAAAAATGATGAAAGCAACGATTATCGAACGCGAGTGTGTAAAAATGTTTCAATCAAAAACAAGTCAATGGTCTCCACTGCACTGGTGCGCAGTTTGTGCATGTGACAACTTACTATTCGGGATTCACAGATGACATTTTGGGACTTTTTCACACGAATTTATATTTGCCACGAACAAATATTCGATACGATTTCTGCCTTTGCCTGGCTGCTTTGCGTTGACTGTTTCTTCGACTTGCGCGTCTGATTACTTCAAATGTATCACTAAATTACGCGCACTGCTCTTACACTATTGCTATTGTGAGTTTTGTAACTGGCTATTGTGTTTATTGCAACGAATTTATAGGAAATCGAGTTTATTTCCACAAATTCGACGGCCGAGAACGAGAACAATGGCGACTGAAAAAATGACGAAGTGGCATTAGACTCCAGTGTTGGGAAAGGCATCAAAACCAGGGCTGTACAGAAAATAGGAAATCCCATCCAACACAGAGGTGTGGGCGGATACCGTTTATCTGAACCGACCCAACGACCCCCCCGATAACAATCGAATCGACTGGCTTGCGTATAATCTCTTAGAATGCATTATTTGATTCTAAACACGGTATTTAACATTTGAGAGTTTTGTTTGCATAGAGAACACATTACAGATAATAATAATACATACATAATAGTATATGAAAGAAGATTCGATAAGCGGGTATAACGCCTACCCACACGGGGGGTTATGGGAATGCATCGTTCTAATGGAGATGGCTATCTATTCCAAAGAGTTTAATGTTAGCAGCTGTTTGAGCACTTTCGTCTGTGAAGTTTCCCGGATCTCGCCGGCCAAAAACATCTCATCCACCACACTGTAGACCTTGTAGAAGTTGAAGACGAGGTCCAGCTCGCACACATTATGGAAGTATTCGTTCAGCACTTCCACAAAGTTGTGGATAGCTTCCAGATAGCACAAATTGTTGTCATTGACGTCCACGCAAATGCAGAAATATAGGCCCGCATATCGTCTATAGACAATTTTGAAATTACGAAACTGTGGAGTGGGTAAATGGTTAGATTAGGCTTCGACACTGTATATGGACGCCCCCATTTGCATTATATCCTGGCCCTTACCTCTACGAAGTTGGTGTGCTTGGCATCCCGCACAGTGACCACGGCGTGGACCTCCTCAATCAGTTTTTGTTTTTCGTCGTCATCAAAGTTCATATACCATTTCGCCAGGCGAGTCTTACCAGCACGGTTTTGTATGAGTATAAAGCGAATCTGGGGGAGTACAAACAGTGCAATTCAGTGCGAAGATAAGGAATCCAATGGTTTTACCATTTTTCAGGGCCCAGCGGTGGTAATTACTTAAGTAATTACTTTGGTATTTACAATTTAAATTTTCAGCGACGGAAGCGAAAAACTGATTATGAGCAAATTGTGTATCACTATTTCCAGGGCTACGGCGTGAAGCGAAACAGCTGTTTCACGAGCACCAGTGTGGCAAAATGCGCACATTCTGGTTGCGCCAGTTGGCAGCACCGCTCGCCCAGTACTACGAAGTTTCACTTTTTATATTTGTTTTGTCACATTTTGAAGCTAGTCAATCCCCAAAAATGTTGGCATCGCGCTTGAATCTCCTAACTGCACGCTTTCAGCTGCTGCGCAGGTGCTGCACCACTCCAGGTCGCCAGCAGAAGGAGGCGCCCGTTGAAGTGCACGATCCTCTGCAGGCAAGCGCCTTAAAGGAGCAATGTATTGTTGTGGACGAAAATGACAGAGCCATTGGTGCAGCATCCAAGGCAGACTGCCATAGGGTGCATCCACAGACGAGGGACGTCAAGCTGCATCGCGCGTTTAGCGTATTTCTGTTCAATGCCAAAGGCGAAATGCTGGTACAAAGACGTTCTGTTCACAAGGTGAGTTAGCAGAGGAAATACACCTGAAACCATTAAACTTGAATCGTTGGCCAAGTGCAGATCACCTTTCCCAATACATATACCAACGCGTGCTGCAGCCACCCGCTTTATGAGATAGAACAGGAGCGACAGGAGACGAACGCCCTGGGAATCCGACTGGCTGCCCAGCGGCGCCTGAACTACGAGCTAGGCATACCAACAGATGAAATCCGGCCGGAGGACTTTCACTATCTCACGCGTATCCACTACGCCGATCCGGGAAATAATGTTTGGGGCGAGCATGAAATCGACTACATTCTATTCCTGCAAAAAGATGTAACGCTGTGTCCCAACAGCAACGAGGTCAGCGAAGTGCGCTTCTTGAGACGCGACGAGATCGACGATGCCGTCTCGAATTTCAGCGCCCCATTGACCCCCTGGTTTTCCCTAATATTGCGTCACCGCCTCAAACAATGGTGGGACAATTTGAATGGGTTGAAACAGTTCGAGGACTTGAAAAACATACAACGCTTTTAAATATGCACACACACGTCGGCCCAACGATGCGCTGTGTGCTGTGCTGACGAACCAAATATACAATTATGACCAAAGATCGTTTGTTTGATTTTCAAATTCGCTTTATTCAAATGGAAAATAGTGTGTGTGTGAGTGTGTGCGGACAATGGGCACAAAAGCGGATTTTTATGCAACCTCCGTGAGTTGATCAGTCCAGTACAACTTTGTTTGTTTTGTATATGTAAATATAACAAAATATATGTATGTATGTAATATGTGTAGGCATAGGATATTGAATATGCTTTAGCTCTTAAAATGATCACATTACGTTTCCCATAATCATCATCGTCATCATCATCATATCGCATACTAGTAGGGGCGAACCTCGGGAGGTCCACAATAAACAACAAGAATAAATATGTACAAAAAAAGAGGACTACAAACTAACAAGACACAAAGAACTATAAATATGAATATTAAATCTAAGCACAGATTGAAACAGAGACAAGCTGCAGCATTTAACATTATCGCTTTCGAAAGCTACATATATCTGCAGTTCGAAGCGCGCGCTTCGAAGCGTGAAACGTCGACGCATCGCAAATTGATTTGCTCCCAAGGGTCCAACGCGTTCACTTGGCACCTACCTTGGCACCGTTTTCCCGGGGTATTCACGTAAATAAAGCATCTGCTTAGGAAATTCCAACAACTTAAATCTATACTTTTGCAAATTTCGATCGCCAATTTGCACCAGTTTGAGTATGAGTATGGTATACGTATACGTAGTTCTCGCATGCAATGGGTTGGGGTTCGTAGTTGTGTGGGGGTGTATCGTAATGTGTATGTATATCAAGACGATCGGATCATCATGAATTCGATTAGTGGTTAAGGCACATAAATGAGTCTATCGTGAATCTCAGGCTCGTTGAAACTGTCTGCAAAGCAAACACTTCCTGGTGGGCATGGGCACGCACCCTTTTTAGGACAAACCGAAAAGCTTCAGGGCATTGAAGGCAGTGGCCAAGGCCACCTCATCGGGCGTTTTCTTCATGAATGCGGCAATCATTTCCACAATTGCTGGCAGACTGCATGGCTCGTTTCGTTGGAAGGTACAATATCTGCAAAAGAATTTCCAAATATATAATATAATCAGAGGTGTCATTCCCATTACCTGTGTAAGTACAGCAAAGAGCGTTCCGTGATGGCAGTCTTGACATGTTGCGGTAGCTTGGAAGCCCTGGTGTTTGGATACATGAACGGAGCATCCGTTTCAACTAGCAATCGATCTAAAGGCAGTGTGCCATTGTCCAGCAGCCTGCGAACACCCGTGTCTGATTTGTCCTTGCACAAGTAGCCGGTCAAACTGATGTAGAACCTCCGGTCCAAGTACTTGAGCGCCTCCTCGGCTGTGCCCATAAAACCTCTGATAATCACGGGCGGTAGATTCTCGAATCTGCAATGGGATAGATTAGAAACGTTTGCTGTGTCTGGGTTTATTTCGGGGCATACTTGTCGAGTATTTCGAGTAGATCGTTCTGAGCCGACCGCTCATGGATTAGCAGAGGTTTATTGAGGCGTATGGCCAAGTGCAATTGCTTGGCGAAGATCTGTTTCTGGGCATCTGGTTCGGAGAAGTCGCGCTGGTAGTCCAGGCCGCAAGGACCCACCGCGACGCACTCCTGTGCCTGGGCGATGTGCTCCAAGTCGAACCATGTGGACGGCTCTTCCACAATGGACTTTGAGTCGTGTGGGTGTATGCCAGCAGTCGAGTAGATAATGTCGGGATAAATGCGCGAAAGGCGCAGCGCTTCCTTGCTCGATTTGACCGAAGTGCCGTGTACCATTAGTTTCTGAACACCTGCAAAACAGACACACACAAAAGAGACCAAAGAGAAAGTTAGCCATGCCATCGAAAAATGCATTGGTGCACGGGTTGCACTTGCCTACGGCTATGCCACATACCTATACTCTCACACACGCACACAGACACGAGCTGTGCACACATGTTGCTTATCACTTGACCTTCTTGTCACTCTCTCAGTGCGTGTGACTGACCAGAAAAGACCTCGCCCAAAAACAAAGACAATTCCCCCCCACCCAGTCTTGTTCTTGTTCTTCTCTAGCTCTTCTTCAATTGACATACCCATACTAGTACTAACCTGCGTCTCTTGCTCTTTGGACAACGGAATCCAGATCACGGCTATACTTTTTGTTGGTCAAATTAGCCCCCACATCGATGACAATTAGGTTCTCGAAGCAGTGCTTCATGCTGTCATCCATGTCCAGTTGCTCCTCCAGCAGTGGAGCTGGAGTTGCGGCCACTTCGGGGGCTATTTGTTGCTGTTGTTGTTCCATAATTTCAATATTTGGACCGAAATAGCTAATGACGCAGAGCAGACGACTGTTTGTTGTCTGTGTGCGTGTGTAATTCAATTAGCTTCGTTAGCACACAAGGAAACGCGACGGTAATGACAACCGTAAAGTATGTATATATTGAGAATTTCGATGCAATTTCGAAGAGTATTCCAATTAATTAGTTAACAGCTTGAAACAGATAATATTTATAAAAACAAATCCCGACACGACTACGACTGCTGGCTGGTGTGACCTGACCAGTGTTGCCAACTCTTTGGGTCATATAAAAGCTAAACTAGCCTTTGAAAAAACCTAAAAATAGCCAGAAAATTTGTATGGTAGCTAAAAAAAAAACGCTGGTGTATTTTAACGATATTTTTTTGAGAACTTATCAGGTTCGTCAAATATTTACTCCTCTTCAGCTGTAGGACTGATTGGTCCCTATCTTTGTTAGGCAACATTCTGGCACTTCATAATTATGGCAGCATTTAACGGTATTTAATGGTATTATAATCGATTCAAATGATTTAATAAAGTTGCCAAAGGATTTTAATAAGCTAAAATTATGTCAAGTTGTCTTTAAAAATAGCCATAATTCCCGCGACCAGCTATTTTACAATTTATCACGCATTTGCCAATAGAAACACGATAGATCTACTGGGAAAATAGCTAAATTGGCAACACTGGACCTGACCCTCAGAAATATACTGAAATATACCTAAGTTTGAAAATATACCTTAAATATACCGAGAAAGAAATCGAATTCAAAGCTAGCGGTAGTACAATTTCATTTATTGGAGTTACATCAACGCATGTTTGTAATTTATTCAAAAATGATCGTCAAGTTCTTTGTTTATTAATAGATGGCTTTGTAGCCGTAGATGGCGCGAATGCTATCGAGGAGGAGGAGGATTTAAAAAGTTTTAATCAAGCGATTGCAGGGGTATTTTAATTGTAGAAAATAATATATTAATCTTGGAAAACGATTAACATCTTAAAAACGTTCACCCACTGGCTTAATGGTGAGCTCATGAATCTGAACATTGGGCGGTGTTTTGATGCAATAGGTGACTGCATCGGCCACATCCTCCGCTTGCAGCATTGGCATGGAGTTGGTCAGCTCGGCGGAATTCTTGTCGAAGATTTCGGTGTCCACTACGCCAGGACTGATGCTCTGGAGATCGTAATGAAGGTAACAGTTAATGGTAACATTCGGAACAAAGAACAACAATACTCACAGTAATCTTTGTCTTGGTTGATTTATTGATGAACTCTTGGCGCAGGACTTCGGCTAACGCGGTTATAGCATGCTTCGAAGGCGCATACATATTGAATTGAACCCCATCCACCATTGGCACAATATGCCCGGCCAGGCTATTTATGAGCACCACATGGCCATCGTTCACTTTTCTACGCTGAAGCGAAAGAAACGCTTCCCGTGTACACCAGGAAACGCCCAGCAAGTTTGTATCCAATATAGCGCGAAGAGCGTCCGAGTTGCCCTCATCGGTGATGTTGGTCCGTCGTACTATGCCGGCATTGTTTATCAGTACGTCGGCCCCGCCCAAAGTCTGCTCGATCCAAACAAAGGCATCCATTACCTGCTGCTCCATACTGACATCGCACTTGCGGCCATAGAAACGAGCCCCTTGATCGACGGGCAGAGAAGCCTTTAGTTCCTGCAGTCGATGTTCCCGTCGCGCCAATCCCACGACGATCATTCCTTTGGACACCAGATCTTTACAGCATGCTGCCCCGATACCGGAACTGGCACCAGTGACAACGGCAACGCGATTTAGCCAGCGGTTCATCTTGTTTCCTGGATATTATTGGGTTGACTTATAGACATTTGTTTATACCCTAAAAATGGACATGGTGGCATAGTATTTTACTGAAATACCGAACTATGATCAGCTGATGCAACGATTTGTATTTGAACGGCTTACATTTAAATTATATCAAAGTCGAAATAATGTCTAACGAGATGCTGGTTTATTTATTATATTTATTTATTTGTATTATTTCTGCTAACATGTATGTTTCTTTGGTGTTGTTTGTACGGCGATAAATATACATATATGTATCCATAAACACATATATTTACATATATATTGATATTCTTAATCTTGAACCTGTTAACGCGCAGATTTGGTGTTTCTGTTTTTGCTATTTTCCATACCGGTATATAACGAACATAATGCACATATAATTTATGGTATGTATGAAGGGTATGAGTATGCTCTACATTTTTTAAAACTTTAAAATCAATTTGGTTTTTTCTCGATAAATATAAGTACTTTTGCTTTATTCACATTTTCCTTTACTTTCACGTTACGTTCATCTTTTGCGTGGCTGAGTACAAGCGGGTAAGGACATTTCTATTGCGCACCTTCACTTACTTGCAGACGTACGTATAAATATTTGGGGGTTTGCATATAGTTTTGTTGCTCACACAACAAATTTGTTGATAGCTCGCTATATAAATGTAATCTTTAGCTTAATATTTGGTGTTCGCTTCTTTTCTGTGGTTTGGGTTTTGGGGCAGCACTTACTGCTGGTACGAGCACGAGTATATGCTTTGTTAAATCTATATAAATTTTGTATATTTGTAATATATTATTGATATTCTTCTTTGTAGATCTTGACTTGCATTAAGCGCTGGAGTTTTGTACAGGCCGTAAACATGTTTCATCATCGTGCTTTGTTCGGTTTGGTTTTGTTTTGTTTTGGGATGGGATGGGATTTGCTTTAAGCTTCCCAAATCAAATGTTTGATAGAATAGCAACGTTCAAGCGTGACAAAACTCTACAAAACAGCGCCTAATACCATCGAAGTATATAAAGATATATATATAACATACATATGTTTTATACTTGATATATTCTGTATACGGTTACATATAAATATTTTACTTGTTCGTTACTTGACATTTATAAAATTTTGGCTAACAATAAAATTGCATAGTTTATCATTATGTTTAGTTTCATAGTTATACCATTGATTCCTCCGTAGTTACTCGTACTTGTTAAAAGGTTTGTTTGTTTTTTGTTTTTTTGTTTATTTATACTCGTAGTTTAAAGTTCTTTGGTGTTTGGTGTTTAACGAATTTGAGTTCGATTATTGTTTGCTTCTTGGTTTCTTTGTTAGTTTTGTAGTGATACGTTTAGTGCGAAATCTTTGACTGCTTTGTGCTCCCTCTTGCGGTCGGTCTACCGGCTCCGAAATCAGCCTCGGCCGGCCCCCTCCTAGATCTAATCTAGCCCTATCCCTAATCTACCCCACCCCGCGCCGCCAGTGCCCCAATCTAACATCATCTTCATCTTCATCAGCACGGCAGCATGGCAGCATGGTCATCAAGTGCTGTGTTCTTACTTTGTGCGCGTTCGATGTGTACACTATGCTGTACTGTACCTACTACCACTGCCCAACGATATCTAAGCTAACGGCCTACCTACTGCTTCCGTTGCCATACTTCTTTCTTCCTACTTCCTTTCCTTCCGTTGTATTGCGTTTACTAACCATTTGCCACTGTGCCACCACCATTTCCGTTGCTGCTGTGACTCGGTTTGGTTTGGTTTGGTTTTGTGTAAAATTCTAATAAAATTGATTATTGTTGTTTGATAGATACACAGTGTATGCATAGACATACCATACCCATGCATTGCATATTGCATATTGCTTATACCAAAATCAATATAAATATATATGTATAAATTGTAAGAATTTCCATACAAAAATTTAGTAGGTACGTTACTTTAGACCTCGGTGTTTTCTCTTTTGTTTTTTTGTTTTTCGTTTTCGTTTTGTTACTCTATATTTTCTCAAATATGATACTGGACTTACATGCCCGTTCCGTTTCACTCTCGCTGTCGTACAAAAAGTTTAGCAAAGCTATTTGAACCCCCATCCCTATTGTAGGTCTTCTCTAATCCGTCCGTTCCGTTCCGTCTCTCAACTCTTCTTCGATATAGCAAATGGCGAGTACAAACAATCTTAAAACTGCGTAACGGTACATATATTATAGATATTATATAGCCATGGCCAAGGAGTAGTTTATATCTTGTCTTGTGTTTAGTACCATTGAAACACGTATAAAACATCTATTTCTATGCGTGGGCCTGTCTGTTTGGGAGCATGTGTTTTGGTGTTGTGTCTAACTAAGCGATCTCTGATTAGATTACCCACCCACTATCGAATTGGTCCATACCCATACCCATACCCATACCCAATCCCTCTTGCCTATTCCTACGTAGTTCTGGCTACCTAAGTATACACGACGGCGATGACAACAACGATGGCATGACGGATAAGTCTGGCACTTCCCAGCCACGTTCAGAGCCCAGTCTACCAACAGCACTGCCAACTTCTATCACAGTTCATAAAATCATTATAATAATAGAAGATACCCACCGACCAAGCCATGTCCGTCCGTCTGTTTGCCTGTCTGCTGGTCTCATTCTGTGCACACAAGTCCCTCCGTTTCAGCGGCATCTCTGACTGTAATTTAGCAAGGGACAATTTAGCAATAAGTCAGAAATACCAGGATTGGATCGTCATAGCATAGCATATCCAAATACATATGTATGGTATGCATGTAGCTGCCATAGGAATGAGACAAGTATTTGTGGAAAAATGTCTGTCTAGTTTCTATATATACTCGTTCGTGTATGCGTGTATATAATATGTATACGCATGTTCGAGTACGTTCTGTAAGTGGTTTGTAGCTAGTCCTAGTCCATATATAATTATGTGGGATGTGTGTGTTTGGGGGAACGGCAAGGGGGATTGTGGGTAATTTCCTACTCGTACAGATCCGCACTGCGGCGCGGAGAAGCGGCGGATGCTGACGAAGATGAGACGTAGCTAAGCTGCGAGTCCGTCTTCTTCAGTATGGACACATGATGAGTGGGTGCGTCGCTGGCTCGATTCAGGGAGTCCTGCTTGTGGAGTAGACCACGACGCTGATCGGCAAACGAAATGACCGAATCCTGCTTCACCAGCTGATGCCGTCGCGGCTCTGGTCGCTGATCCACAAACGATATGACCGAGTCCTGCTTAACAAACTTCTGCCGCTTGTCCAGCAGTGATCCCGGCGTGGCATTCGCCATAATTCCGCCTGCGCGTCGTGACTCAATGGAGACGCTGTCTCTGTCCGCCAGCGAGTCGCTCAGACCGAGACCGGGAGCGCGACGCGATTCCATGTAGGAGACAATCGAGTCCTGCTTGGAGAGCGAGATCTTGGAACCGTTGCTATCCTGCTGACACAACGGGCGCCGGATGCCAGAGGCGTCGCTGCAGGAGCTCTCCTGCTTGATCAGAAACTGTCGGGAGCCGTGCGAGTCCTGCTTCAGCAGCATCTGCTGCGACAGATTGCTGTCCTGCTTCAGCATCATGTTGTGGCGCCGCAACGAGTTGTGCTCGTAGATATAGGAGACGGCGTTGCCCTTGCTGCTGGGACTCTTCCTCGAGCTGTTTTGGTGGTACGACTTGCGTGTGCTGGTGGTGGAGGAGGCAATGGCCACGTTGTCGTAGTATCTGCAAGTAGACGGAGGAGCATTAGGAGGGAGACAACAGTTGGGGCCGAGAGAGCAGCCCACCTGAGGCGACCGCAGCAGCTGCGCGACTTGATGATGGCCGCAAATCCTCGCCTGTACTTCTTGTTCACCGAGTAGAGAATGGGATTGATGCAGCTGTTGGAGGAACCGAGCCACTGGGCCAGCGGCATCACCTTCTTGAGCACCTCGAACTCCTCCTGCGAAATGTCCGAGCCGAACTTGATGCGCGCAAAAATCACGTAGAGCGGCAGCCAGGAGAGCACAAACAGTATGACGACTGCCACCAGCATCTTGATGACCTTGACCTTGCTCTTCTGCTGCATGCGATCCATCTGGGCGTCCTTGGACTCGCCCGGTATCGAGCGCGTGGATACCTTGATCCAGATGAGCACATAGCAGAGCGTTATCAGCGACATGGGCAGCAGATAGCAGGCGACCAGGTTGGCCAGCAGGAAATAGAGGTTGCCATCGGTACCGGGCGGCCAGACCTCCTGGCACAGGAACTGCGGCTGTGTGTAGGCCGAGACCAGGGCATCGGAGAACACCTCCTCGGCCGGGACAAGATCGAAGAAGAGCAGCCAGGGTATGGTGGTTACCAGTGCGATTACCCATATGCCGATTATCATGATGCGCGCACGTCGCTTTGTCATCTGCTTCAGCGGCCACCAGATGGCAATGAACCTGCAAGGAGAGTGCACACAAAGAATGTTTACCAGCTTCAGCTTCAGCATCAGCTCCAGCTCCAGATGCTGACGGAGCCGTCAAGTATAATGGCAATCATCAAGCTGTCGAGGCGAGGCGAGGCAAGGCGACGATGACGACACCGTTTCAACAAGGCTTGGCATGCAAATATCTTCCACTGATTAATTTGCACACGCAGGATGCCGCCTGCTACCAGCCATCAGCCGCCAGCCATCAGCCACTGTAGTGGCATCCCTAAGCCTTTTTCTGCTGAGTATTCGCTTTCCAATCTCGTCTATTGAACTCTTACTCTCAGTCGCCACTCACTTTCAGAAATGCCAGCAGGGATGCGGAGTGCCAGTGGCAGTCTATTCTGGTAGGGGTGTCATTTTTTATTTTGCTTGCCATAATGAATTGTAATTTGAATAAGAGCTGTGAGGCTGACGCACAGTGCAGAGGTAGAGGACAAGGGACAAGGCTCGCCGCTGACATGGCTTGGAACGGGAACGAGTTCGTTCAGCATTTTTCATTTAGCTTAGTGCAGTCCGCTCATTGTGTGGCGCCCGTTCAATAGTCATAGACAAGACTTGCTTTAGTCTAGTCTGAGTCTGAGTCTGGGTGCCCTGACCAAACCATGTAATTATGGGGCATCCATCCACCCATCCTTATCCCCACCTCATGCCGTGCATTGTGCTCGTATTTTGGTGTTAGGTCGTCGCCTGGGCCCCCGTCTGTCCGCCAAAACATTTGGCAGATAACACAACGGTAATTCCATTATTGGACCGCCACTACTCCCCTCCACCCACTTGGAATCCTGTTCTCTTGCTGTGCACTAAAAATAGCCAACGAAATAAAGTACTGAACTGACTATTCTCTGTGGCTGGGCCAGAGTAAGTGGGCACAGACAAAGCTCGGCGCAACAGTAGCCAATATCAAATTGTCATAACGTTTATTTATTGGAGGCAACCAATTGCATTAGCATAATTTGTCCATGCCATAAATCAGACGTGAGTCTAATTGAGGTCGCAATGTACTCGAAAAAAATTAACTAGGGATTTTGAATTTCATTTATGTATGCTGGTAATGAATCATATTGGAGGGACTCTAAATAATTCATTGATTCAATTGAAATGGATTACAAATAAGGGAAGGAAAATTGAAAAAGATACGCAGCCAAAATTTAAGACCCAAGACTTGAAATATATCAATGTCATTGATTTAAATTCTTCTTTAAATATTCCCATTTACTTCGGCTAATTTTCAGTATTAAAACTTACTTCCAGCTGTTTAAAGGAGACATTCCTCCATGGAGTTGATGAAACGATTACAACAATCATGCTAATTTGTGCTCCATTCATTTCGCTGAGTGCAGTATTTGCAAATTTCTGCGGGATTACCATGTGATGAAAGATGCGGTGACGTTGTCTGAATTATGATACCAATTTCTTGGATTTTAATACCCCGCAGTGCCCTGCAGTTCATGGGACTGTGGGGTACTTTCCCTTAGCTAAAAGTAGAAGTAATTTGCATATTCATATGCGGAGCTTACGAGCAGCTACAAATTTAATAATTGGCTACATGCTGCCATCTCTGGCCATGCCCTGCGTGGTGTTATTACGGGTATCCCGGCTCTGCCTCATACGCACTCCCTGACATTGCCAACGACTCACACAGGACACACGCACGGACCAAGACCCGCATTGTCACTGTCACTGCCACTGCCATAAAGCCACAACTATGAGTGTGTTTACAGACGAATACGAATGGCTATGATATATGGCTTTAGTGAATAAATACAAGCATACGGAATGTACGTGGATGATGGGGCAGATCCTTATACGCTTTCTGGGAACCAACGACCCTAATTAAATGGCATTGGCATAAGTATAAGCGAGTGATAAGCCAAGTCAAGGCAGTCCTACTGCCCAATCCCAAGAGCCCCGTATATAGTAGTGGGTGCGTATCCGCATCAATGGGGAATTATGGGGAAACACTGAGCACTTAAGTCCGTGGCTAAGACAGCTGAGAGGAGATTTAAGTTTCTTGTTACAGATAATAAATCTTAAATTTCGATTCAGTTTACGAGTGCTCGTAAAAATACAAAGCAGCGGATGGACACAGAAAACAACAGGATGCGGGTCGGACAGCCGCCACAGAGGAGTCGGAACGGACTTCACTTCGCATGGCCTGTTCTGGGGGGCCTGACCAAATGATCGAATGATGTACTGTTGTGGTCGTCGTCGTTGGTGGACAAAAACATAAGCACAAAAAGAATAGAAAATGAAGCTAAAGCTGAAGATGAAGCTGAAGCAGAGGGGGAATTTAGCAAGCGCCCTTTGCTGCCCCAGGGCTTTTGCCCTGATTCCGATTCTGGTTGATGTGGTCGTTGGAAATTGATATAAATGAAAGTGCACATAAAGTGACGGCCACTTGGCGTCTCTTATTGTCCTTGGGGTTATGACTAGCACACGTCAAAATGTTTTAGTATCATTTGATAAATCAGCTGGCCGCGACATCTCTGACTTTATGGGCATAAAGAAATCTACGTCGAGTCGAGAAATGTCGCGATGGCAGGAAGTCCAGGGCTGACACTTCGATTCCTGGCGGCATCTCATCAAAGAATCATTAGAGCAGTCCAACAAGGCGAACCGAAAACAACATTCTAAGGCATTCTCGCAACAAACAAAAAAATGAATTTGATTATCGCAGCGCCTAATACGGACAAGGCAAACTATGTTGAACTTGATCTTGAGACGAGCGAGCGACCCACAGACTGCCTGCTGCCTGTACTCCACTGTCTGGCTGTCTGTCAGTCTGTCTGGCTGTCTGTTGTCTGGCTGCCTGACCAGTTTTCCCCAGCTGCAGCATTGCTGCTTGCATTGAGCGACTCACTTTCGGATCGGGCTGGTGTTCCTATAAAAGCTGCGCTCCGTGTTGCACTTGTCACCAGTTGCAACTAGCAAATCATTAGCCCAGCGTCCAATTTATCTCCTACACATCCCCAGCCAACAAATCAGCCAACCAAAATGTTCAAAGTTGTGAGTATCTGACGGATCTACTGCTACTGCTGCTGCTGTTACAGCTAATCTGTGAACTTTGAACCCCGCTTCGAACAGCTGTTTGTCCTCACCGCCCTCGCCGCCGCCCAGGTCTACGCCTATCCCGGCGTGGTTGCCGTGCAGCCCGTTGTGGCGCACCCCGTGGTGGCGCATCCCGCTGTGGTGCACTCTCCCATCATCCATCATGGGGCCCACTCGGTGCACTCGTAAGTTGAACAGGACGCAATTAATTTTCAATCTGCTTATCGCCCTAACTGCTGACTGCCACTGGCACATCCACCCCCACCCTCTCTCCAACAGACACGTCGTGCACCATCCGGCACCCGTGAAGGTCGTCACCCCGATTGTCGCTAAGCCTGTGGTGGCTGTGCATGCCGTCAGGCCGCTGGTGCCCCTAGTGCCCGTGCACCATGCTGCCCCCGCTCTGGTCGTGCATCATTAACTGCAGCAACTGCCCCTGACCCCCAGCCCTTGCCCCATCCCCTCCCACGCCCATCCAATGCCTGACCCCAACCCAACAACACCCAAGATTATCCCCCAATAAAAGTTCATAGCCACGTAATTGAGGAGAGTGTTTTCAACTTTTCAACGTTGCCTCAGCGTTTCACGTTGCACTTACCTGTCGAGGGACACGGCAATTAAACTGTAAACCGATGCCGCCACCGAGACACCCTGTATGTAGGGCACAAACTTGCACATCAGCCAGCCGAGCATCCAGGCTGAAAAATATGGTTAAAAGAGAAAAGAAACGAGAACACATGAGCAGAGTAGGGAAGGTAGAGAGCGGGTAAATATTGGCCATAAACAGTGTACAAATTATGCTGAGTAACTTTCGGTCACATCGTCCTGTGCTGTCCTGTCCTGTCCTGTTCTGTTCTGTCCTGCCCTGTGCATTGTTGTCCTAGTCGTTGTCCTGGTTGTCCTATCTCTTGTCTTATGCTCATGGTCTTGGTTAACGTTCAATGCTTCTTGCCATCGCAAGCCGCCCACGTCGCCGCCGTTGTTTGCTGACTGAGATTTATGTGCTGCATATCATTCATAATTTGGTGACAAGTCTCAGATTGCGCCCAGCCGGAGGCAGAGGCGGAGGCAGGCGGAGCAATGACGGGTAACGGGGCTATTGTTTGCCTAGCCGCATCGAGGACCACAATCAGTACAAGAGCCAGGACCGGGACCAGGACCACGGCTAGACCGCACTTGCCTAAGTTAATTTGTATTCCTTTTATTCTATTTGATGGAAGGCACGAGACGGACGCTATAGCCCCGTACGTACGCGTTCTCGTGCCAGGACTCCAGCATAGCAATCGCATAGTTGTGCGTTATGAATTTTATGCTAAAAGGAATAACTCACTCAGACACAAAAGGTTATAAAACACACATGGCCGGGGCATGATAGGGCACGGCCCCCAGCCCCCAGCAGCAGGACCTGTGGCAAAGTTTTGTCAAGGTTGATGACAGTCGAACAGCACTCCGAGCATGACAGATCGAATGGCAATTAACCAACAACAGCCCACACATCATTAGCACGAGGCAAACTGCCAGGACCCCCCCGCTAGGCGCCGCACTGCGGGAGCATTGAACGCTCGTCGCAGGAGACGGCTCCACAACCTTAGTGTCGTCAGTGGCTGCTTTTGGGGCTTCTAATTTCCTGTCTCGTTCGCCTGTCTTATCTCGATTTGTTGTCGCTTTTTATTATGCATACGCACCGTACGCCCGCCCACGCTCCCAGCAGCCCAATAAAAGCCAAATTTAATATGATTTGGCACATAAAAATATAAATATTATTTGGCTTTGTGGCTGTGAACTTCTGTGCATTGGCTTGAGAGTCGAATGGACAGGTTCTGGGCAGGATCATGTGTATATGTGTTTGCGTGTGTGCAGGACATAAAAATCGGACACAGACGAACGGACTGACAAACAATCAACCGAATGTACACATGACCGTTCCATACGTACATCCAATCCACGAGGAGAGACAGCAGCTCAAATGGGTTTCTTTTCGAGTTTATTCTTCTTCATTCGATTGGAAATGGCTTGCGTTGAGCAAAATGGGAAACCTCTCCTGTTGCAAGTGCAACAGACTGAAACCGAAGCTATTAATGCGAGTGGATTTTGGGCTACTTATTTGATATTATGCTGATAAGGGTAAACTTTGATATATGGCTGTCTGCCTTGCCAAACTTTTTTGTCTATTAAACCCACAGCAGAAAGTTGTTTAAGCAAGGGTTTAACTTCAAATTAAAATTCTGTTCGGAAATGCTTCATCATATTCAATCATGTGAATGGCTAAACACATTGAATACTTTCCCAAATTTGTATGAATAGATTTACTCTTAATTCGGTTCGCTTTTTCACCAACAAATTTAGAAATGGCATCCCATGGCGTTTGCCATTTAATTAAAAAAGCAGACGTGCCTTGGTTGGTGTTTTTTGGATTACAATTTTCAACAGAACTATCAACTAAGTATACGAGCCAACTAAAGCCATACTCAAATTATTCAGAACTCACAAGAATCAACTGACTTTTTATAATCACAAATAAACACAGAGGGAATGAACAAACTCAACAATTGTTTGCTATGCATGTAAATATTTATGTATGTGTGTATAGTTATATACAAATTTCGCTTTAACTTGGCTGCAAACTTCATGGGATTTGTTCAGGAAAATGTATCAAAATATTCAGCAAATGAAAACATGAAAACTGTTACTAAAAGCAGGCTTAGTATTAAAGACACTTCTATGTTTTCCCTCTTCTCCATTAATTTGTTGTGTAAACATCAGAAATAACTCAAATCGAATCGCGTGCTGGTCGGACCCTGCAAACTCTCTGTGCCCTAATCAATTTTTCGCCTGAAGTGAGACCAAATATTCGGACTTTGAAGGATATACGTACACCAGCAGCTTGGCTTCTTGAGTCGTAAGTCGCGGTACGTACTGTCAAGGTAAGAGGAATGAGTGGCTGGGCTGAGTGTGTTTGACAGACGGGACAACATATGGCCAACAGACGCAGCAGCAGCAGCAGCGTCTCAATTGGTAAGCATAAGCTGTGCTCAATATTGATCAACTCAACTACAGGAGATAATACGAATCGATATTTGAGCTTATCAGCAGCCTTCAATTGGGCTGCGGTGGCGGTGACTGGTGGGGGCTCGTGCTTGGCCCTGGAAAATGTCAAGCGTGCTCTGCCTAAGCCTTTGAGTTTTCTTTTTTTGTCCCTTTACTGAAAAACTTTTCTTTGTCGTTACGCATAGGCAAAGTGGATTGGATTTTCCTTTGCATTGTGAACCTTTGCCTCCGTTTGCTGCAGGGGCTGCGGATTTGTTCTTTCATTGTGGTTACCACAGTAAGGTCATAAAGTTAATGAAATAATCAGGCGTAACAAATCCGCCAACGGGTCAGGGGGATTGCGACTCGGTCCGGGTCTGATTCTGTGTCTGGGTCTGGGTCTGGGCTGGGGAGTTCGATTGATATGGGCGTGGAATGGCCATGGAAAAGGCATAACACTTCAGACAAATGCGTTATTGTTATGATTATCACTTGAGCGTCACGTCCGGCGGCGACTCCTGTAACTACACGATGGCAAATTGAATACCGCAGGAATGGCGCCAGCCTCTGCCCTACTAGAGAGCGGAGACTGCTGAGTGGAGGTTTGATCAGGGTATGAGAGGCTGCCACTTGCGTTTGCCATCGGCACGTAGTGACTAAATTAAAATAGAATCAGGCGGCACAAAGTGCTGAAAAATGACTTCATCAGCAGCGTCTTTCGTTATGCATACACCGCAGCCGCCGACGCGTCCGTCGGGCACAAATCACGCTGCCAATTTAATGAACAAACTGGCAAGGAAACGTGACTTAAAAAATAGGAGAACGTGATGCGGATCCACACAGGGCTTAATGACAACGATTTCACATTGATAAGATGGCACAACAATGGCCATAAAGCCCCATTTAGGACAGTCGCGGCGGAGCGAATGCAAGTGTATCCTTCGTCTCAAGGCGGCAGAGCGTGCGCGGATAGGGAAATCAATTCATTTCGCATTTTATTGGATTTCGAAGCACATATAAATAAGGGCCACCATCGCCACACCACACCACACATTCCAACTCAACCGAACCGAAGCAACCCCAAGCCCACAACCCTCAAAGAGTACAGGCCCAACCCCAACCCCAACCCCAACACCGTGCAGGTACCAACAAGCACACACACACACACACACACAGATACACACTCGGGGTGTGTGTGTGTGTTTGAGTGTGGATAACCCTGACTATCAGGTTTGCCAAGCGAAATATTTAGGTCAATTCATCCAGCCGCAAAGAGCCTTGAATGCAAACAACCTTCCACTGCAGTTCTGTTCTGAGGCTTGAAGGTGTGCTTAGATAATGGCTCTGCCTGCGGCGATGGCCACCGTTCGCGTCGCCGTCGGCATCGGCTTTGACGGCTGCATTTTGATTTCATATAATTCACTTTGATGGTGGGGGAATGGGAATGGGAATGGCGACCATCCCAGCCCCGTGGCGCGGTGTGTCGGGGACTGCAACGTGAAAACATCAGACAGCAACGTGCAATGTTCGATGTGCAAATATGCCAAACATCCAAAAACTCTCCAAGCAGCTACAGAACTTCCAACTCCCACACCATGCCCTTTTTCTGCCGCAGCTTTTGAACTCGCCTTCGATGTAAACGCCTTTCAGCAGCTTGTCGAGAGCGAATTGGAATGTTTTTGGGTAGCACGGCCCACCCCCAAGCCCACCCAACACTGTGAGCGCCCAAAAAAAAACAAACAAAAAAATATCCTCCATAGACGCCTACGTACCCCCACAAGTCAGCCCACACAAGTCGAAATGCCAGCACAAGGGCTGCAATTTGTGTTTGCTGTTGTGACTGCTGCTTTTGCTTAGGCCCCAGCAGCTGAGCCCAAGTCAGGCCATAACGGAGAGGCGAGGCGATGCGAGGCGAGGCGCCACCCACAGTGACCCACTAAGAGCGGTCGGCCCCCTGGCAGCGCCAGCCCTGCGCCTAGCTTGAATTTGTGAAATTAGGTCGGTTTTGTGTCGATGATCCTTTGGGCCCCACCGAAAAGCAGCAACAACCAGCCATGCACACACACACACACCACACACACACACACACAAAAGCCGAGTGCGAGTACATAGAGAGTGAGAGAGCCCGAGAAACAGCAGAGAGAGTGCGCAGTGGCACACACACAGACACACACACAGACAGACACACACAATGCAGGCTGAGGCAGGCTGAGGAAAACTCATTCACTTTTTCCTGCCCCACGCTTCATTCGTTTTTCCTGGCGCTCGCACTCGCACTCGGCCGACTTCGTTTACTACGCCCCCACTCTCACCGACCCACTTGTTGGGCGGGGGAGAACGTGAGCCGAGTGCAATGCCGTTTCTTAGATTTTAGGTATAGCAACAAGAGAATCCTCACAGCCCACAGTCCACCCTCAGCCCAGCACAGCCCCGCCTTGGTGGGGCAAGGGCCACTACTTAATTGGCAACACTTGGGGGCAAGCCGTGAGCCTACTGCTGGCCCAGCCATCGGCTCCAATAGAAGATGGAACTGCGGCCCTTGGTCTGGTTTGTGTTCCTTGGCTGCCCTGACATGGCGTGCATTACAATCGGAATTTGATTTCTCAAGGATTTCGATCATTTTTCCATGTCGACGGCGATTTGCATAGACATGCCCGTGCTCATACTCCTACTCTGGGTAGCTGCTCGAACGGCTCCACGACAATCAATTTAGAAGACAGCTTACCGTCCGAGTCTAAGGGGCAAACAGGAGCAGAGTACAGAGTACTTCGAAGAAGACAGTTGTAGCAGAGGGTGTAAGCTCCGACAGAGATGGATAGATAGGCATGTCAGGTGAAATTTATTTAAATTAAAGCATACAATTATGCGCAACCTCGTTTATTGGGTCGTTTGTGGGTCGTCGGGCCTTAGCTGGGATTTCGAATTGGCCTTTAATTAAATATACACTTGTACCTTGGACAAATTGCAAATTGTCAGTTCCACGAAGGACTATGGATTGGAATGGGATGGGGAGTGCTGTGCTGTTCTGTGCTGTGGTGGCCTAACACCCGGAAAATTAATTTAATTGAGTGCCACCAGTCCGGGCAGGGATTTCTCTGATGTCACAGATTCATTTGCATTTGCTTAAAAGATTTCAAACAGGTTTGGCAGACGAAATACTGAATAAATTATCGGGCAGGATTTAATTTGCGTAAAAAGTTGCAATTTCTGTCGCGAGCAATTTACTAAATGCACTCTTTTATAGTTTAATTTTAACTTTGCCTTAACTACGAGTACTTCAATATTATCTGCATTCAATGGCTGTTTCGAAATTGCAGAGTGCAAAGAGTTAGGCGACACAAATACTCGTATAATGTTCAGTTTCCAATTAAAAGGGGCAACGAAAGCCAAATGTGTCTGCCAAGAGTGCATAAATTCCGATATAAACATACATAAATGGTAATTACTGCAACGCTTCTCGCAAACACTCCGGGCACCGCTGCTGCAGGAAATCGAAATCGAGCTTAATTTCCTCAAGCATTTATGCCGGACATTAGCTCTAATGACATGTCCATTACATTTGCTTTTCTGCTCGTACTCTGTGGCTGTAGCGGAAACATTACGCATACGCAACGTGAACACGCAGCCTGTTGGGGAGGGGCTGCTAACAAATTTCAGCCGTGTCATTTGGGGGAAGCTTTATCTAAGCGGCGATTAATTGCAAGCCATAAATCCGGCTAATATGCAGAACCAAACAGAAAACAGACGGAAACACACATCATCCTACGCGGCGTTAATGTGGCCCCCAGCGGCGAATAAATCTCACAGCCCTACGGAATTAAGCAGATACTTACGCACAAAGATGTTGCCAATCAGAGTGGCTGGCAGGCAGAAGACAATAACAAGGATGTCCGCAATGGCCTGGAATCGGGGAATGGTATGGAAAGGAATGGAAATTTAAGTTCAAATTAATGGGGTTCATTCGTAAGATTTAGGGGCCACATACCAGATTCACAATGAAGTAGTTTGTCACCGTCCGCATGCGAGGCGCCCGCAGGACGACGGCAATCACGAAGCTGTTGCCAATGAGACCCACTAGGAACACCACGATATAAGCCACGATATAGACAATGGACATGGCCAGCGAATGGCGGTAGAGCGGATCGAAGCCAAAGTCCACGTTACCATCGAACTGCTCCCAGCGCATGGAACTGTCGTTGTAGGATTTGGTGGCCGCTACTGCCGCGATCAGGCTGGTGGTCGCCGGCGACATGTTCAGCAAGTTGGCATAATAGGTGGATGAGGTGGCCGCCACTGATGCGGTTGTTGTCGTGGTGGCTGCAATCGTGGCTATCAAGGAGCTGGCGGCGGGCGCAACAGTCGCCGTGGCCGTGGTCAAAACGGTTCCCAAAAGAGTGTCCATAATGGCACCGTTACTCAATTTAATGGTACTTGATCCGCTCGAGAAGCTGCTGTGGCTGTCCACAGAGTTGCCATTTCTATTGTCGCTGGCATTCGCATTCCCGATGCTGGGGCCGATGCTGCTGCTATTGCTGGTGCTCAGCAAATCGTTGAAATTCAAGAGGTTCTGCAAATCGACGAAATTATGCGTGAAATTATTATAGTCCCCAGCGAGGGCGGCTTCCTCGATTGTTTCGCTCTGCTCCATCATGGGCCAGGGCCTGCCAGGCGCTGAGGGTGCTGCTGTGGCTGTTGCTGTGGCTGTGGATGCCGCCACCGTTATGCTAGTGGCTGTCGTCGGAGTCGGAGTGTCGCCACTTGTATGGCTTTTATGCTTGCGCTTGCGAATCCTCCCGTTCACTGCCATCTCCAGGCCAGGCCGTCTTGGATAAACTAGCTGGCACTTTAAGTGGCGCCTCGACCGTCGCTGGTAGTCTCTATTTTATTTTTATTTATATTAAGTGGGTTCTTTTGATTTAGAAAAGTCTATAAAAATGGCATCGTCACTTGGCATTTTGTTGGCGTTGAAAAACATTCCATTCCATTCCATTGAGTTGTGTTGTAGGATATGCAGGATATTTCGTGGCTTTACAGATTAAACAACAACATTTAATTAACATACGAGTAGTACGTACATATGTATATTTGCAGCTGTGCACCATTGCAAAGTAATCATGCCACATGTGGTGTGTGTGTGTGGTGTTTGTGCCTTTGTAGTTGTCGCTGTCGTTGCACAACAAATGCAATTTTCACCACTCGCGCCCGCCAAGGTTGCAAACCATTTGCTGGCAGCACCTACAACAGTTTGTTGCCGTTTGGGATGCGAAGCGAATTGGTCGGTCGGTCGGTGGGTCGGTCTGGTCTGGTCTGGCCTGGTCTGTGGGTCGTTCGTCAGCTGGTTGACGTTGCCTTGGATGGCATTACGAAAAAGTCGGCGGCTCAAGGCCTCGTGTGCATATTTCAGATAAGGCCAAATGTTGGGGGTTTGGATAAATGGTTGGAGTGGTAGCATTGAACGCGGGGAGGTGCAGCCGAGAGGCTGGGCTCAGGGACATGGCCATATACCATCTCCAACACATGCGCGTGGTTAATTAATTTTAATGCCATTTCTCTTATTGTTCCCTGTTCTTGTTCTTATTGTTGTTGTCGCTCTGCTCTGCTCTGTTCTGTTCGGCTCTACTCTGTTTTTGGGTAAAATTGAAAAATAAAAGAGAGAAGGCGAGCATGCACTTTGACCTCAAAAAAGCCGAACAAACATCGACAAAACGAGCCATCGAGTAACTCAATGGCACCATATAACAATTCCATTAAACACAACTGCCAAGCGCAGGAGGCACTTCGATTGAGTGCCAAAAAACTGCCAGTAAGCATTGAAACAATTGCCACAAAGCCACTGGTACTGGTAGACAGGCAAGGAATTCTTTTGTTGCCTTTCGCCCATGGGGGAGTGCTGTTATCCACGGGAGTCACCAGACAAGCTGGCGACTAAAGACCCTTAGCACACAATTCAAACTGTCCACGGCCCCGTTCTCAGCTGGTGTCCTATTCCTATTTCTATTCCGCTGACGATCCCATTCATTTTGAATTCGGCCGTTGATTCTGGCTGCGACACAGCGATAGAGAGCGTGAAAGTGCTTCAAACCTAATTGTGCTTACATGCCTCGTGGTCTCGGGGTCTACGCGTGGAGTAAGCAGCGAGCTGAGGATACTGGTGGTCCAGGCCCAAGGGCCCAATGGGGCGTATGACCAAGTGTCAACAGCACGACTAATTAAAATGTCAGTGCTAAAAACTGCACACAGGGCAGAAAAAGCAGAGCGAGTGCAGCATAATGATGCTAAGAAAAGTTTACAACTCCCACACTGATGGGACAGCGACACCTCCGCACAGTGCCCACACACCCAACACCCACACAAAAGCAAACAGAAACAGAAACAGAAAATGGTAAAACGGTTCAACGGAAAAACACATTGAAAGGTTAACACTACGCGTGGTTGGTTCGGTTGGTTCCGTGTTGCGTTCCATGGACGGCCATGTGCTGGTCGCCGTGCCGATGTTGATGTTGTGTTGTCTGCCCTTCGGCGACCGCGATGTTAACGGATTCGCGTCTGAATGAGGACTGCGGCCAATGCTGCACGGGCAGCTCGCTTTTCAGGCTATCTGGCTTCACGACAGACATGGACACAGACACGCTCGGAGCACGATAGTGGGAGCCGACGACGACGATGGCCCGACGACGACTGAATGTAGGTCCCTGTTGCCAAACCGCACCCGCCGCCAGTTACCGTTACCCTCCACAGCAGTGTCGAGCTCGATTCGGGAGAGTGGGGCTACGGCCCCTCCACCCGACATCGCATCGCATCGCTCATTCGCTCAATCGTCCTTGTCGCCTATGTACTTGAGCACATACACCCGAACACTCCGTGAGCGGCGCAGCAACACCAACGTCCCCCAAATGCAATGGCAGAGCCTCTCCTATATGTTTATGCTTTTTCCCGTCCTTTTCGGAGCTTCGCACAGGCTTAGCATATAACTTTGTAGGCTTAAAACTGAAGGACCACATTTGGCAACATGCAAGGTTAAATGGCGAAATGTCAGGGACCGAGTGGGAAGCTGCGGTGGGCGTAAGGCTGCTTCCCGTCCAAAAACACTTTCACAATCAGCCTTTACACGTACCCGAACCGAAGCTCAGACCCAGACCCAGACCCAGACCCATGCTCATTTCGGGCCAAGATGAAAGGAAAACATGTTGATGCTGTTGATGCCTTTTCGTAAATACGTTTATTATGCCATTTGACTTTTTCCCCCCGCTGTTGCCTATTGTATTTCGTGTCGCCCTGTGTCGCTCTGTGTGTGCCGTTTTCTCGGGCACAGGAAACAAAACAGAGAGCAACAAGAGGTCTCCCCCAATTGCTTTTCATGTCTCTCAGCGCAGACACACACGCGCGGGCACACGGCGTATACGCAATTTCCGTGCTGCCTCCATTATGCTGCTGTTCCTTTTGTGTTACGGTGGCTGTTGTTACTGCCAATTGCTGCCATCAGGCTCTCGCCTTTTCGTTACACTTTGCTGTTTGTGCTTGTGCTTTTCCTTCCTACCAATGCAACAAAGTTTTATTGCTGCGCTTCCTTCACAGGAGAATAGAGCACTTTCCGCACAACGGAAATTCTGGCTTTTCTGCGTAACTGTGGGGAGGGGTGGCGGTGGGAGGGGGCACTAAGCGGGTATGGTAATTAAATCTATGTCCAGCCAAACAATAATCAAAACTTTTGTTCTTCCCATTGCTTTGCATACTCTTTGTTTGAAGTTTAATGACAGTTTTCAAGTTTCTCAGTTCAACTCGTTAGCATAGCATTTATTTGGAGCGCGCTTGCAGCTGAGCGCTCTTCACTATTTACCCAATGCTGTTGCTCAAGGATATGCGCCAACTCAAACCCGAACCCGAACTCGAACTCGATCCCGTGCCCAGCCCACCCCGTTTCAGTCGATTCAGCACAGGATGCGCGTGCGTTTTGCAACAGCTGTCTTTCCTGCTCCGCGAACAGCCAAAGGTTCAAAACCTTGTGTTTGGTTCAACTCTCACAAACAGTTGGACGTTTGCCAGCATACACTGAACCGATTCGGTGGTGTGTTTTTGGGATTAGGAATCTGTACAATGGACAATTAAGCAGGGGATGTAATCCTCCTTACAAACTGCCGAATGCAGGTAAACGATTTTCAAACTGCAGCTGCCCTTTTTCGAACGCAATTTGTATTTGAAATATGTACAAATATAACTGCAAAAGTAATTGGTTAGAATAGTTTATCTAAAAAGATTTTATGATGCACAAAAATTCCAACCGCTCTATACATCTTCCGTATAATTGATATGACATTTATCAATTAATTAATTTATTAAATTATTTATCCCACGTACAGTCAAATGTACCAAATACACGATATCTACATACTTCCATACAACACTACATATGTATGACAGAAATACATTCTACATCATACACATATTTATACAGTGGCGCCCCCTCCACACCATTGGTATTTTATATTATACAGATTTTTATATCACACAGGCTATACTTACATACAGATCTTAATCTGATTTATAGAATTTTTATGTCCTAATAATTTGACTAATCAAATTACATTATTTATTTTTAAGCATTAAAATATTCGATACGCGAAAAATACAACTCTGACAGCTGTCAAAGGTAGAAATACAACTCTGACTGCACCCTGAGGAAGCTGGTTGTCTCGCTCTAAACATTCGATGTGCGCAAGTGAGAACAAGTAGTGAGTCACGTAGACAGAGACAGCAGCCTTCACGAATTTTCCATGAGACAGCGCGCTTGGGTTGACATGTATAAATAGAACTGGCCGAACCAGACATTGCCACTCGCAAAAAAAAAAGTGTTCAAGTGTAGTCGCAGTGTCTCTGAATAAAAATTTATAAATTTGTACAAAAGTATTCACTATTGCTGGCTAGCATATAGTAATCATCACCAAAAATGGAAAAGTGTGGAAAACGTGTCGTAAAAGCGAAGCAAAAGCCATATGCCAGCATGGCGAAAACGGCAACGTAGTCTTGCTCGATGTGGGCACAATATTTGCTCATAAATTGAAACAAAGAAACACGCTGAAAAAGTGTATTAGTCATCGATTTGACCGTCAGCTTCGGGGATTTTCACAATGCGGAAGCAACTGGAAAGGCGCAGTTTCTCGTGTTTGGCTAGAAAGTAACTCTCTAGGCAGGATGAGGCAATATCCAGGAGGTTCAGGAAACTCTCGAAACAGACACAGACGGGTGCAATGGCGGCAGCCCAGACCTGCAGTGTACGTGGATTTGATAAATTGGGATAGGAAGCCAGGTATAAACAGCAGAAAATCAAGAGTGACATCTTTCAATGCACCTTGTACTTCGTAAGCAAAAGTGTAGTTTTAAGAACTAGATAATTGTCGAAAGACGATCTGTAGGCAAAACTTTCTAACGTTGGCCCATGCTCCATTTCGTCAGCACACATTTGTCGTGGCGTTTTCTAAAACCAAGCTATGTAAAAGTTGGACTATTTCAGTCCATTGCGTAATCTGGAATTGTTCCAGAACAATTTCAGGCGTCTCGAATCTCGTCGAAAATTCTCGATTTTTCATTTCAACCCCCGAACAGATGCCACCACCTGGCCTGCTCTAAAATTAGCCTTTTGTACCCCCTCTCTACCGTTGCATGTTACATGTATATTCATCTCGCTCCCACTTGTGGGATACTCATATCAATACTGCATTCAGTTTTACTCATACTGACGTCAACAGCAGAGCAGCTGCAAAAGTACTGGGTGGTACTTGGTACTTTCTTTTTCATATATGTACATGGTTACATACAAATGTACATATTACATATTTATGTATGTATTTTCCCACATGCTGGGTGTGGGAAAATTTCACCGCTTTAAGTTTCTTCATCCCCGTTTCTGTCGCTTCTATTGACATCTTACCTACGCATAAGTTTCGTAGTCGTTATAACATTTACATAGCTGATAATCTTATTTGTAATAATGCTTAATGCAACTCTGACACACAACTTAACCAAGCAATATGTATTTCTTTCTCTAAACATTATAGTTGGGCGTTGAAAGTTGATACGCAAACGCGTAGGCGATCGATCCAAGTAAAACTCTGTACCCTTCGCGAACCCTAGGCAGATGAAGTGCTGAAAATGCACTTCGGCCGATGTACGCGTTTGGCGAATGTTTTGGCTGCGGCCCTGACTCGGCCTCAGTGTTGGTTGTCGGGGGCCGCAGACTGACCAGGTTGCGCCGTTTCTATCTGATTGATTGTGCGGATTGTGTTATAGGAACACCGGTGTATCGACTTCTCTGCTCTACTAAGGGTGAACCATACAATGGGCCTTCTGTTGCTTACCTACCATCGAACAAATACCAATACCGGGCAGATATACGTATAACTCGGTTCTGACATCGATCGATTGAATCTGCTCACACGTCGTCTTTGGAGTAGCAATTCAACCAACAAGTCGAAAACATTGGCAGTTGGTTGCAAGCAATCTTCTCTGTGGCTATACACTTTGTAGTGAACTCAAAGCGGAAACAGTTCCACAACAACAATGTGTTAAGTTCTTAATTATTTGAAATTGTTTAACATTTTTTTTGTTTTTTGTACACTCTACGACTTTATAATTACTTATACTGATGTAAAATTACTTGTCGAAACAAAACAAAGAATAAGAAAATGGAAATGGAAAAAATGCATAAAAAGAGCTCATCTATATCTATGGAAAAGAAGCAACAAAAAAGTGAATAAAATTCAAAAATTCCAAAAATAAATCTCGAAACTTGCTCGTCATATTTTTTTATTTCAAGCTTCAATTCAATTTCAGTTAGATCATCCAACCTTTTACAAAGCGTTGCAGCAGTTAGCTCATCGAGGAAGGGTTGAATCTCAGTATCCCAAAAGATTTCGATTCATATACGATAAACCCAAAAACAAAACCGAATTCTCTGTCCATGCGATTCTACATGAAGAAGGGCCAGTGATCAATCAATCACAATTAAATATTTTAAATAAAATCATTAGTTCCTGCTATTCAATTTAGGTAATGCTCAAACTTCAAATGGCTGCCAAAGCATAAAAGTACGTAAATATTAAACCTTTTTACTGTCTAAACAATGTTTTAGTAAACAAAATATAGCGGATTATCTCGGAGTAAAAATACAACTGAATCAAATCAAAGGTAATTGATTTAAGGATGGTAGCAGACAATCAAAGGATTCAATTGTTCATTTCTCTATGACGAGACTCAATTGGGATGATTATGACTCGCCAATGTAAGCTGAGTGTGGAGGTTCCCGAAAATAATTTAAAATGTATCAATATACATATGTATGTGTATTCTCATAAATTTATAAAAATGTCCTGCAATAGCAGCAAAATACCCACCGTTTTGTAAGGCTTTGAAAAACTGCCAAAAAAATATTGTCAAAAATATAGACATAAGCATACAATTTTTCAACATGACACACTGAATTCAATTAACCATTCACTAAGGAAAATTTTCTTCAATATAATAGGTAGAGTTTATTCCATCGAATTTCAACACGGCTTTTAATATTACTATTTCTCAATCTCTCGTTCGGATTTTGTTAACGGATCGAAATATAGTTTGCTGACATGTTGACAAGCATAGTAGTAGGCAGGGCTCATATTGACATTCATCTAAACAGTGTTAAGAAAAACGACCAAAAATATATTCAGATACAAAATTTTTCTCTTAAATTTAAATATATACATTTACGGAGAAGAAATCAACAATTATACAATACGCTAATCAAGTGATGGATTCCGAAAATGTTGCATCGCCTACAATAAGTATGAAGATATAACTATTTATTTAAAACCGAGAAAAATTGTAAGTGATTCACTAAGACGATCGGAGTTGGGACCAAATTAAAATGTCTAACAACATAAATATGAAAATAATCTAATTGGTATCTTATAACAATTATATTCTAACTATAAAACCGGCTCGGCCCACCACCCGAGCAACTTACAGGTAGGAATCCCAAAAATATGTAGGTATGTACGTGCGTAAAATTAATGTTAAGATGGTTTTGATCTCTTGATTGCAATAGGAAAAGGAATCTGATTCCAGGTAGAAAATTTTCCACATTTTAGGTAGCGACCGACCCTTGCTTCATTTACACAAATATATTTAAAATATTTTTTGACCCCCTCTCATATACCGATTATAAAACCATCTCTACTAAACCGAATTGAAAAGCGAAATTTATTTGTAGATTTACAGGAAGGGACTCTTATGTTACCTTTATGACATTCGACGAGGATATATGGCATTTTCAGCAGAAATAGGTTGGGATTGTAGCTCAACAAAATAGGTAGGGTGTGTACAAATATTAAAAATATTGGTTTGATCTGTGGATCGCAATGAAAACATGAAATTTGTTAAAATAATAGGTAGGAACACTTCGGAAATTTTTATGATTCTGAACCACTTTCCCCTCGTTCTTTATCGTCTCCTATACCAACTGTACCTCCCCTCCATCTCTTATTAAATGAAAGGAATATCTAAATTATTTTGAGACTTATGGGTAGGGACTCTTATGTTATCTATAAAATGTTATGATTATGACCCACTTTCCCTAGTGACATTCGACAAGGATATGGCATTTTCAGCAGAAATAGGTAGGGATTTTAGCTGAACAAAATAGGTAGGTGCGTAAAAATATTAAAAATATGGTTTTGATCGAGAGATCGCAATGAAAACAGGAAAAATTTTATGAACAGTTTTAGTTTGTCAAAATAATAGGTAGAAACACTTCTGGTATTTATATGATTTTATAATTCTGAACCACATTCCCTCGTGATCTGCCGTCTCATATACCAACTATACCTCCCCTCCATCTTTTATAAAACGAAAGGAAAATCGAAATTATTTTGAGATTTACGGGTAGGGACAATAATAGGTAGGGATTTTAGCTGAACAAAATAGGTAGGTGCGTAAAAATATTAAAAATATGGTTTTGATCGAGAGATCGCAATGAAAACAGGAAAAATTTTATGAACAGTTTTTAGTTTGTCAAAATAATAGGTAGAAACACTTCTGGTATTTATATGATTCTATAATTCTGAACCACTTTCCCTCGTGATTTATCGTCTCCTATACCAACTGTACCTCCCCTCCATCTCTTATAAAACGAAAGGAAAATCGAAAATATTTTGAGATTTACTTGTAGGGAGGAACTCTTATGTTATCTATAAAATGTTATGATTATGACCCACTTTCCCTAGTGACATTCGACAAGGATATATGGCATTTTCAGCAGAAACAGGTAGGGATTGTAGCTCAACAAAATAGGTAGGGTGCGTAAAAATATTAAAAATATGGTTTTGATCTCTCGATCGCAATGAAAAAATTCAACAAGGATATATGGCATTTTCAGCAGAAATAGGTAGGGATTGTAGCTCAACAAAATAGGTAGGGTGCGTACAAATATTACAAATATGGTTTTGATCTCTCGATCGCAATGAAAACATGAAATTTGTTAAAATAATAGGTAGGAACACTTCGGATATTTTTTATGATTCTATAATTCTGAACCACATTCCCTCGTGATTTACCGTCTCCTATACCAACTGTACCTCCCCTCCATCTCTTATAAAACGAAAGGAAAATCGAAAATATTTTGAGATTTACTTGTAGGGAGGAACTCTTATGTTATCTATAAAATGTTATGATTATGACCCACTTTCCCTAGTGACATTCGACAAGGATATATGGCATTTTCAGCAGAAACAGGTAGGGATTGTAGCTCAACAAAATAGGTAGGGTGCGTAAAAATATTAAAAATATGGTTTTGATCTCGTGATCGCAATGAAAACAGGAAATTTGTCAAAATATTAGGTAGGAAAACTTCTGATATTTATATGATTCTATAATTCTGAACCACTTTCCCTCGTGATTTATCGTCTCCTATACCAACTGTACCTCCCCTCCATCTCTTATAAAACGAAAGGAATATCTAAATTATTTTGAGACTTATGGGTAGGGACTCTTATGTTATCTATAAAATGTTATGATTATGACCCACTTTCCCTAGTGACATTCGACAAGGATATGGCATTTTCAGCAGAAATAGGTAGGGATTTTAGCTGAACAAAATAGGTAGGTGCGTAAAAATATTAAAAATATGGTTTTGATCGAGAGATCGCAATGAAAACAGGAAAAATTTTATGAACAGTTTTAGTTTGTCAAAATAATAGGTAGAAACACTTCTGGTATTTATATGATTTTATAATTCTGAACCACATTCCCTCGTGATCTGCCGTCTCATATACCAACTATACCTCCCCTCCATCTTTTATAAAACGAAAGGAAAATCGAAATTATTTTGAGATTTACGGGTAGGGACAATAATAGGTAGGGATTGTAGCTGAACAAAATAGGTAGGGTGCGTACAAATATTACAAATATGGTTTTGATCTCGTGATCGCAATGAAAACAGGAAATTTGTCAAAATATTAGGTAGGAAAACTTCTGATATTTATATGATTCTATAATTCTGAACCACTTTCCCTCGTGATTTATCGTCTCCTATACCAACTGTACCTCCCCTCCATCTCTTATAAAACGAAAGGAAAATCGAAAATATTTTGAGATTTACTTGTAGGGAGGAACTCGTATGTTATCTATAAAATGTTATGATTATGACCCACTTTCCCTAGTGACATTCGACAAGGATATATGGCATTTTCAGCAGAAACAGGTAGGGATTGTAGCTCAACAAAATAGGTAGGGTGCGTAAAAATATTAAAAATATGGTTTTGATCTCTCGATCGCAATGAAAACATTCAACAAGGATATATGGCATTTTCAGCAGAAATAGGTAGGGATTGTAGCTCAACAAAATAGGTAGGGTGCGTACAAATATTAAAAATATGGTTTTGATCTCTCGATCGCAATGAAAACATGAAATTTGTTAAATTAATAGGTAGGAACACTTCGGATATTTTTATGATTCTATAATTCTGAACCACATTCCCTCGTGATTTACCGTCTCCCATACCAACTGTACCTCCCCTCCATCTCTTATAAAACGAAAGAAAAATCTAAATTATTTTGAGACTTACGGGTAGGGACTCTTATGTTACCTATAAAATGTTATGATTATGACCCACTTTCCATAGTGACACTCGACAAGGATATATGGCATTTTCAGCAGAAATAGGTAGGGATTGTAGCTCAACAAAATAGGTAGGGTGCGTACAAATATTAAAAAGATGGTTTTGATCTCTCGATCGCAATGAAAACATTCAACAAGGATATATGGCATTTTCAGCAGAAATAGGTAGGGTGCGTACAAATATTAAAAATATGGTTTTGATCTCTCGATCGCAATGAAAACATGAAATTTGTTAAATTAATAGGTAGGAACACTTCGAACACTTCGATATTTTTATGATTCTATAATTCTGAACCACATTCCCTCGTGATTTACCGTCTCCCATACCAACTGTACCTCCCCTCCATCTCTTATAAAACGAAAGAAAAATCTAAATTATTTTGAGACTTACGGGTAGGGACTCTTATGTTACCTATAAAATGTTATGATTATGACCCACTTTCCCTAGTGACACTCGACAAGGATATATGGCATTTTCAGCAGAAATAGGTAGGGATTGTAGCTCAACAAAATAGATAGGGTGCGTACAAATATTACAAATATGGTTTTGATCTCGTGATCGCAATGAAAACAGGAAATTTGTCAAAATATTAGGTAGGAACACTTCTGATCTTTATATGATTCTATATTTTTGAACCACATTCCCTCGTGTTTTCCCGTCTCCTTTCCCAATTTTCCCCCCCCCCCATCTCTTATAAAACGAAAGGAAAATTTGCGGGTAGGGACTCTTATTTTATCTATAAAATGTTATGATTATGACCCACTTTCCCTAGTGACACTCGATAAGATATGGCATTTCCAGCAGAAATAGGTAGGGATTGTAGCTCAACAAAATATGTAGGGTGCGTAAAAATATTAAAAATATGGTTTTGATCGCTGGATCGCAATGAAAACATGAAATTTGTTAAAATAATAGGTAGGAACACTTCGGATATTTTTATGATTCTGAACCACTTTCCCTCGTGCTTTATCGTCTCCTATACCAACTGTACCTCCCCTCCATCTCTTCTTAAATGAAAGGAATATCTAAATTATTTTGAGACTTATGGGTAGGGACTCTTATGTTATCTATAAAATGTTATGATTATGACCCACTTTCCCTAGTGACACTCGACAAGGATATATGGCATTTTCAGCAGAAATAGGTAGGGATTGTAGCTCAACAAAATAGGTAGGGTGCGTACAAATATTACAAATATGGTTTTCATCTCGTGATCGCAATGAAAACAGGAAATTTGTCAAAATATTAGGTATTAACACTTCTGATCTTTATAATTTTCTATTTTTTAAAACCTTTTATTCCCTCGTGATTTGCCGTCTCCTATACCAACTGTACCTCCCTCCATCTCTTATAAAACGAAAGGAAAATCGAAATTATTTTAAAATTTGCGGGTAGGGACTCTTATTTTATCTATAAAATGTTATGATTATGACCCACTTTCCCTAGTGACACTCGACAAGGATATATGGCATTTTCAGCAGAAATAGGTAGGGATTGTAGCTCAACAAAATAGGTAGGGTGCGTACAAATATTAAAAATATGGTTTTGATCTCTCGATCGCAATGAAAACATTCAACAAGGATATATGGCATTTTCAGCAGAAATAGGTAGGGATTGTAGCTCAACAAAATAGGTAGGGTGCGTACAAATATTAAAAAGATGGTTTTGATCTCTCGATCGCAATGAAAGCATTCAACAAGGATATATGGCATTTTCAGCAGAAATAGGTAGGGATTGTAGCTCAACAAAATAGGTAGGGTGCGTACAAATATTACAAATATGGTTTTGATCTCGTGATCGCAATGAAAACAGGAAATTTGTCAAAATATTAGGTAGGAACACTTCTGATCTTTATATGATTCTATATTTTTGAACCACATTCCCTCGTGATTTGCCGTCTCCTATACCAACTATACCTCCCCTCCATCTCTTATAAAACGAAAGGAAAATCGAAATTATTTTAAAATTTGGGGGTAGGGACTCTTATTTTATCTATAAAATGTTATGATTATGACCCACTTTCCCTAGTGGCACTCGACAGGATATGGCATTTCCAGCAGAAATAGGTAGGGATTGTAGCTCAACAAATAGGTAGGGTGCGTACAAATATTACAAATATGGTTTTGATCTCGTGATCGCAATGAAAACAGGAAATTTGTCAAAATATTAGAAAGGAACACTTCTGATCTTTATATGATTCTATAATTCTGAACCACATTCCCTCGTGATTTGCCGTCTCCTATACCAACTATACCTCCCCTCCATCTCTTATAAAACGAAAGAAAAATCTAAATTATTTTGAGACTTACGGGTAGGGACTCTTATGTTACCTATAAAATGTTATGATTATGACCCACTTTCCATAGTGACACTCGACAAGGATATATGGCATTTTCAGCAGAAATAGGTAGGGATTGTAGCTCAACAAAATAGGTAGGGTGCGTACAAATATTAAAAATATGGTTTTGATCTCTCGATCGCAATGAAAACATGAAATTTGTTAAAATAATAGGTAGGAACACTTCGGAAATTTTTATGATTCTGAACCACTTTCCCTCGTTCTTTATCGTCTCCTATACCAACTGTACCTCCCCTCCATCTCTTATTAAATGAAAGGAATATCTAAATTATTTTGAGACTTATGGGTAGGGACTCTTATGTTATCTATAAAATGTTATGATTATGACCCACTTTCCCTAGTGACACTCGACAAGGATATATGGCATTTTCAGCAGAAATAGGTAGGGATTGTAGCTCAACAAAATAGGTAGGGTGCGTACAAATATTACAAATATGGTTTTGATCTCGTGATCGCAATGAAAACAGGAAATTTGTCAAAATATTAGGTAGGAACACTTCTGATCTTTATATGATTCTATAATTCTGAACCACATTCCCTCGTGATTTGCCGTCTCCTATACCAACTATACCTCCCCTCCATCTCTTATAAAACGAAAGAAAAATCTAAATTATTTTGAGACTTACGGGTAGGGACTCTTATGTTACCTATAAAATGTTATGATTATGACCCACTTTCCATAGTGACACTCGACAAGGATATATGGCATTTTCAGCAGAAATAGGTAGGGATTGTAGCTCAACAAAATAGGTAGGGTGCGTACAAACATTAAAAATATGGTTTTGATCTCTCGATCGCAATGAAAACATGAAATTTGTTAAAATAATAGGTAGGAACACTTCGGATATTTTTATGATTCTATAATTCTGAACCACATTCCCTCGTGATTTACCGTCTCCTATACCAACTGTACCTCCCCTCCATCTCTTATAAAACGAAAGAAAAATCTAAATTATTTTGAGACTTACGGGTAGGGACTCTTATGTTACCTATAAAATGTTATGATTATGACCCACTTTCCCTAGTGACACTCGACAAGGATATATGGCATTTCCAGCAGAAATAGGTAGGGATTGTAGCTCAACAAAATATGTAGGGTGCGTAAAAATATTAAAAATATGGTTTTGATCTCTGGATCGCAATGAAAACATGAAATTTGTTAAAATAATAGGTAGGAACACTTCGGATATTTTTATGATTCTGAACCACTTTCCCTCGTGCTTTATCGTCTCCTATACCAACTGTACCTCCCTCCATCTCTTCTTAAATGAAAGGAATATCTAAATTATTTTGAGACTTATGGGTAGGGACTCTTATGTTATCTATAAAATGTTATGATTATGACCCACTTTCCCTAGTGACACTCGACAAGGATATATGGCATTTTCAGCAGAAATAGGTAGGGATTGTAGCTCAACAAAATAGGTAGGGTGCGTACAAACATTAAAAATATGGTTTTGATCTCTCGATCGCAATGAAAACATGAAATTTGTTAAAATAATAGGTAGGAACACTTCGGATATTTTTATGATTCTATAATTCTGAACCACATTCCCTCGTGATTTACCGTCTCCTATACCAACTGTACCTCCCCTCCATCTCTTATAAAACGAAAGAAAAATCTAAATTATTTTGAGACTTACGGGTAGGGACTCTTATGTTACCTATAAAATGTTATGATTATGACCCACTTTCCCTAGTGACACTCGACAAGGATATATGGCATTTCCAGCAGAAATAGGTAGGGATTGTAGCTCAACAAAATATGTAGGGTGCGTAAAAATATTAAAAATATGGTTTTGATCTCTGGATCGCAATGAAAACATGAAATTTGTTAAAATAATAGGTAGGAACACTTCGGATATTTTTATGATTCTGAACCACTTTCCCTCGTGCTTTATCGTCTCCTATACCAACTGTACCTCCCCTCCATCTCTTCTTAAATGAAAGGAATATCTAAATTATTTTGAGACTTATGGGTAGGGACTCTTATGTTATCTATAAAATGTTATGATTATGACCCACTTTCCCTAGTGACACTCGACAAGGATATATGGCATTTTCAGCAGAAATAGGTAGGGATTGTAGCTCAACAAAATAGGTAGGGTGCGTACAAATATTACAAATATGGTTTTGATCTCGTGATCGCAATGAAAACAGGAAATTTGTCAAAATATTAGGTAGGAACACTTCTGATCTTTATATGATTCTATAATTCTGAACCACATTCCCTCGTGATTTGCCGTCTCCTATACCAACTATACCTCCCTCCATCTCTTATAAAACGAAAGAAAAATCTAAATTATTTTGAGACTTACGGGTAGGGACTCTTATGTTACCTATAAAATGTTATGATTATGACCCACTTTCCCTAGTGACACTCGACAAGGATATATGGCATTTCCAGCAGAAATAGGTAGGGATTGTAGCTCAACAAAATATGTAGGGTGCGTAAAAATATTAAAAATATGGTTTTGATCTCTGGATCGCAATGAAAACATGAAATTTGTTAAAATAATAGGTAGGAACACTTCGGATATTTTTATGATTCTGAACCACTTTCCCTCGTGCTTTATCGTCTCCTATACCAACTGTACCTCCCCTCCATCTCTTCTTAAATGAAAGGAATATCTAAATTATTTTGAGACTTATGGGTAGGGACTCTTATGTTATCTATAAAATGTTATGATTATGACCCACTTTCCCTAGTGACACTCGACAAGGATATATGGCATTTTCAGCAGAAATAGGTAGGGATTGTAGCTCAACAAAATAGGTAGGGTGCGTACAAACATTAAAAATATGGTTTTGATCTCTCGATCGCAATGAAAACATGAAATTTGTTAAAATAATAGGTAGGAACACTTCGGATATTTTTATGATTCTATAATTCTGAACCACATTCCCTCGTGATTTACCGTCTCCTATACCAACTGTACCTCCCTCCATCTCTTATAAAACGAAAGAAAAATCTAAATTATTTTGAGACTTACGGGTAGGGACTCTTATGTTACCTATAAAATGTTATGATTATGACCCACTTTCCCTAGTGACACTCGACAAGGATATATGGCATTTCCAGCAGAAATAGGTAGGGATTGTAGCTCAACAAAATATGTAGGGTGCGTAAAAATATTAAAAATATGGTTTTGATCTCTGGATCGCAATGAAAACATGAAATTTGTTAAAATAATAGGTAGGAACACTTCGGATATTTTTATGATTCTATAATTCTGAACCACATTCCCTCGTGATTTACCGTCTCCTATACCAACTGTACCTCCCTCCATCTCTTATAAAACGAAAGAAAAATCTAAATTATTTTGAGACTTACGGGTAGGGACTCTTATGTTACCTATAAAATGTTATGATTATGACCCACTTTCCCTAGTGACACTCGACAAGGATATATGGCATTTCCAGCAGAAATAGGTAGGGATTGTAGCTCAACAAAATATGTAGGGTGCGTAAAAATATTAAAAATATGGTTTTGATCTCTGGATCGCAATGAAAACATGAAATTTGTTAAAATAATAGGTAGGAACACTTCGGATATTTTTATGATTCTGAACCACTTTCCCTCGTGCTTTATCGTCTCCTATACCAACTGTACCTCCCCTCCATCTCTTCTTAAATGAAAGGAATATCTAAATTATTTTGAGACTTATGGGTAGGGACTCTTATGTTATCTATAAAATGTTATGATTATGACCCACTTTCCCTAGTGACACTCGACAAGGATATATGGCATTTTCAGCAGAAATAGGTAGGGATTGTAGCTCAACAAAATAGGTAGGGTGCGTACAAACATTAAAAATATGGTTTTGATCTCTCGATCGCAATGAAAACATGAAATTTGTTAAAATAATAGGTAGGAACACTTCGGATATTTTTATGATTCTGAACCACTTTCCCTCGTGCTTTATCGTCTCCTATACCAACTGTACCTCCCCTCCATCTCTTCTTAAATGAAAGGAATATCTAAATTATTTTGAGACTTATGGGTAGGGACTCTTATGTTATCTATAAAATGTTATGATTATGACCCACTTTCCCTAGTGACACTCGACAAGGATATATGGCATTTTCAGCAGAAATAGGTAGGGATTGTAGCTCAACAAAATAGGTAGGGTGCGTACAAACATTAAAAATATGGTTTTGATCTCTCGATCGCAATGAAAACATGAAATTTGTTAAAATAATAGGTAGGAACACTTCGGATATTTTTATGATTCTATAATTCTGAACCACATTCCCTCGTGATTTACCGTCTCCTATACCAACTGTACCTCCCCTCCATCTCTTATAAAACGAAAGAAAAATCTAAATTATTTTGAGACTTACGGGTAGGGACTCTTATGTTACCTATAAAATGTTATGATTATGACCCACTTTCCCTAGTGACACTCGACAAGGATATATGGCATTTCCAGCAGAAATAGGTAGGGATTGTAGCTCAACAAAATATGTAGGGTGCGTAAAAATATTAAAAATATGGTTTTGATCTCTGGATCGCAATGAAAACATGAAATTTGTTAAAATAATAGGTAGGAACACTTCGGATATTTTTATGATTCTATAATTCTGAACCACATTCCCTCGTGATTTACCGTCTCCTATACCAACTGTACCTCCCTCCATCTCTTATAAAACGAAAGAAAAATCTAAATTATTTTGAGACTTACGGGTAGGGACTCTTATGTTACCTATAAAATGTTATGATTATGACCCACTTTCCCTAGTGACACTCGACAAGGATATATGGCATTTCCAGCAGAAATAGGTAGGGATTGTAGCTCAACAAAATATGTAGGGTGCGTAAAAATATTAAAAATATGGTTTTGATCTCTGGATCGCAATGAAAACATGAAATTTGTTAAAATAATAGGTAGGAACACTTCGGATATTTTTATGATTCTGAACCACTTTCCCTCGTGCTTTATCGTCTCCTATACCAACTGTACCTCCCCTCCATCTCTTCTTAAATGAAAGGAATATCTAAATTATTTTGAGACTTATGGGTAGGGACTCTTATGTTATCTATAAAATGTTATGATTATGACCCACTTTCCCTAGTGACACTCGACAAGGATATATGGCATTTTCAGCAGAAATAGGTAGGGATTGTAGCTCAACAAAATAGGTAGGGTGCGTACAAACATTAAAAATATGGTTTTGATCTCTCGATCGCAATGAAAACATGAAATTTGTTAAAATAATAGGTAGGAACACTTCGGATATTTTTATGATTCTATAATTCTGAACCACATTCCCTCGTGATTTACCGTCTCCTATACCAACTATACCTCCCCTCCATCTCTTATAAAACGAAAGAAAAATCTAAATTATTTTGAGACTTACGGGTAGGGACTCTTATGTTACCTATAAAATGTTATGATTATGACCCACTTTCCCTAGTGACACTCGACAAGGATATATGGCATTTTCAGCAGAAATAGGTAGGGATTGTAGCTCAACAAAATAGGTAGGGTGCGTACAAATATTACAAATATGGTTTTCATCTCGTGATCGCAATGAAAACAGGAAATTTGTCAAAATATTAGGTAGGAACACTTCTGATCTTTATATGATTCTATAATTCTGAACCACATTCCCTCGTGATTTGCCGTCTCCTATACCAACTATACCTCCCCTCCATCTCTTATAAAACGAAAGAAAAATCTAAATTATTTTGAGACTTACGGGTAGGGACTCTTATGTTACCTATAAAATGTTATGATTATGACCCACTTTCCCTAGTGACACTCGACAAGGATATATGGCATTTTCAGCAGAAATAGGTAGGGATTGTAGCTCAACAAAATAGGTAGGGTGCGTACAAATATTACAAATATGGTTTTCATCTCGTGATCGCAATGAAAACAGGAAATTTGTCAAAATATTAGGTATTAACACTTCTGATCTTTATATGATTCTATATTTCTGAACCACATTCCCTCGTGATTTGCCGTCTCCTATACCAACTGTACCTCCCCTCCATCTCTTATAAAACGAAAGGAAAATCGAAATTATTTTAAAATTTGCGGGTAGGGACTCTTATTTTATCTATAAAATGTTATGATTATGACCCACTTTCCCTAGTGACACTCGATAGGATATGGCATTTCCAGCAGAAATAGGTAGGGATTGTAGCTCAACAAAATATGTAGGGTGCGTAAAAATATTAAAAATATGGTTTTGATCTCTGGATCGCAATGAAAACATGAAATTTGTTAAAATAATAGGTAGGAACACTTCGGATATTTTTATGATTCTGAACCACTTTCCCTCGTGATTTACCGTCTCCTATACCAACTGTACCTCCCCTCCATCTCTTATAAAACGAAAGGAAAATCGAAATTATTTTAAAATTTGCGGGTAGGGACTCTTATGTTACCTATAAAATGTTATGATTATGACCCACTTTCCATAGTGACACTCGACAAGGATATATGGCATTTTCAGCAGAAATAGGTAGGGATTGTAGCTCAACAAAATAGGTAGGGTGCGTACAAATATTAAAAATATGGTTTTGATCTCTGGATCGCAATGAAAACATGAAAGTTGTTAAAATAATAGGTAGGAACACTTCGGATATTTTTATGATTCTGAACCACTTTCCCTCGTGATTTACCGTCTCCTATACCAACTGTACCTCCCCTCCATCTCTTATAAAACGAAAGGAAAATCGAAATTATTTTAAAATTTGCGGGTAGGGACTCTTATTTTATCTATAAAATGTTATGATTATGACCCACTTTCCCTAGTGACACTCGATAGGATATGGCATTTCCAGCAGAAATAGGTAGGGATTGTAGCTCAACAAAATATGTAGGGTGCGTAAAAATATTAAAAATATGGTTTTGATCTCTGGATCGCAATGAAAACATGAAATTTGTTAAAATAATAGGTAGGAACACTTCGGATATTTTTATGATTCTGAACCACTTTCCCTCGTGATTTACCGTCTCCTATACCAACTGTACCTCCCCTCCATCTCTTATAAAACGAAAGGAAAATCGAAATTATTTTAAAATTTGCGGGTAGGGACTCTTATGTTACCTATAAAATGTTATGATTATGACCCACTTTCCATAGTGACACTCGACAAGGATATATGGCATTTTCAGCAGAAATAGGTAGGGATTGTAGCTCAACAAAATAGGTAGGGTGCGTACAAATATTAAAAATATGGTTTTGATCTCTCGATCGCAATGAAAACATTCGACAAGGATATATGGCATTTTCAGCAGAAATAGGTAGGGATTGTAGCTCAACAAAATAGGTAGGGTGCGTAAAAATATTAAAAATATGGTTTTGATCTCTGGATCGCAATGAAAACATGAAATTTGTTAAAATAATAGGTAGGAACACTTCTGATCTTTATATGATTCTATAATTCTGAACCACATTCCCTCGTGATTTGCCGTCTCCTATACCAACTATACCTCCCTCCATCTCTTATAAAACGAAAGAAAAATCTAAATTATTTTGAGACTTACGGGTAGGGACTCTTATGTTATCTATAAAATGTTATGATTATGACCCACTTTCCCTAGTGACACTCGACAAGGATATATGGCATTTTCAGCAGAAATAGGTAGGGATTGTAGCTCAACAAAATATGTAGGGTGCGTAAAAATATTAAAAATATGGTTTTGATCTCTGGATCGCAATGAAAACAGGAAATTTGTCAAAATATTAGGTAGGAACACTTCTGATCTTTATATGATTCTATAATTCTGAACCACATTCCCTCGTGATTTGCCGTCTCCTATACCAACTGTACCTCCCCTCCATCTCTTATAAAACGAAAGGAAAATCGAAATTATTTTAAAATTTGCGGGTAGGGACTCTTATTTTATCTATAAAATGTTATGATTATGACCCACTTTCCCTAGTGACACTCGATAGGATATGGCATTTCCAGCAGAAATAGGTAGGGATTGTAGCTCAACAAAATATGTAGGGTGCGTAAAAATATTAAAAATATGGTTTTGATCTCTGGATCGCAATGAAAACATGAAATTTGTTAAAATAATAGGTAGGAACACTTCGGATATTTTTATGATTCTGAACCACTTTCCCTCGTGATTTACCGTCTCCTATACCAACTGTACCTCCCCTCCATCTCTTATAAAACGAAAGGAAAATCGAAATTATTTTAAAATTTGCGGGTAGGGACTCTTATGTTACCTATAAAATGTTATGATTATGACCCACTTTCCATAGTGACACTCGACAAGGATATATGGCATTTTCAGCAGAAATAGGTAGGGATTGTAGCTCAACAAAATAGGTAGGGTGCGTACAAATATTAAAAATATGGTTTTGATCTCTCGATCGCAATGAAAACATTCGACAAGGATATATGGCATTTTCAGCAGAAATAGGTAGGGATTGTAGCTCAACAAAATAGGTAGGGTGCGTACAAATATTACAAATATGGTTTTGATCTCTCGATCGCAATGAAAACATGAAATTTGTTAAAATAATAGGTAGGAACACTTCGGATATTTTTATGATTCTATAATTCTGAACCACATTCCCTCGTGATTTACCGTCTCCTATACCAACTGTACCTCCCTCCATCTCTTATAAAACGAAAGAAAAATCTAAATTATTTTGAGACTTACGGGTAGGGACTCTTATATTACCTATAAAATGTTATGATTATGACCCACTTTCCCTAGTGACACTCGACAAGGATATATGGCATTTTCAGCAGAAATAGGTAGGGATTGTAGCTCAACAAAATAGGTAGGGTGCGTACAAATATTAAAAATATGGTTTTGATCTCTCGATCGCAATGAAAACATTCGACAAGGATATATGGCATTTTCAGCAGAAATAGGTAGGGATTGTAGCTCAACAAAATAGGTAGGGTGCGTACAAATATTAAAAATATGGTTTTGATCTCTGGATCGCAATGAAAACATGAAAGTTGTTAAAATAATAGGTAGGAACACTTCGGATATTTTTATGATTCTGAACCACTTTCCCTCGTGATTTACCGTCTCCTATACCAACTGTACCTCCCCTCCATCTCTTATAAAACGAAAGGAAAATCGAAATTATTTTAAAATTTGCGGGTAGGGACTCTTATTTTATCTATAAAATGTTATGATTATGACCCACTTTCCCTAGTGACACTCGATAGGATATGGCATTTCCAGCAGAAATAGGTAGGGATTGTAGCTCAACAAAATATGTAGGGTGCGTAAAAATATTAAAAATATGGTTTTGATCTCTGGATCGCAATGAAAACATGAAATTTGTTAAAATAATAGGTAGGAACACTTCGGATATTTTTATGATTCTGAACCACTTTCCCTCGTGATTTACCGTCTCCTATACCAACTGTACCTCCCCTCCATCTCTTATAAAACGAAAGGAAAATCGAAATTATTTTAAAATTTGCGGGTAGGGACTCTTATGTTACCTATAAAATGTTATGATTATGACCCACTTTCCATAGTGACACTCGACAAGGATATATGGCATTTTCAGCAGAAATAGGTAGGGATTGTAGCTCAACAAAATAGGTAGGGTGCGTACAAATATTAAAAATATGGTTTTGATCTCTCGATCGCAATGAAAACATTCGACAAGGATATATGGCATTTTCAGCAGAAATAGGTAGGGATTGTAGCTCAACAAAATAGGTAGGGTGCGTAAAAATATTAAAAATATGGTTTTGATCTCTGGATCGCAATGAAAACATGAAATTTGTTAAAATAATAGGTAGGAACACTTCTGATCTTTATATGATTCTATAATTCTGAACCACATTCCCTCGTGATTTGCCGTCTCCTATACCAACTATACCTCCCCTCCATCTCTTATAAAACGAAAGAAAAATCTAAATTATTTTGAGACTTACGGGTAGGGACTCTTATGTTATCTATAAAATGTTATGATTATGACCCACTTTCCCTAGTGACACTCGACAAGGATATATGGCATTTTCAGCAGAAATAGGTAGGGATTGTAGCTCAACAAAATATGTAGGGTGCGTAAAAATATTAAAAATATGGTTTTGATCTCTGGATCGCAATGAAAACAGGAAATTTGTCAAAATATTAGGTAGGACACACTTCTGATCTTTATATGATTCTATAATTCTGAACCACATTCCCTCGTGATTTGCCGTCTCCTATACCAACTGTACCTCCCCTCCATCTCTTATAAAACGAAAGGAAAATCGAAATTATTTTAAAATTTGCGGGTAGGGACTCTTATTTTATCTATAAAATGTTATGATTATGACCCACTTTCCCTAGTGACACTCGATAGGATATGGCATTTCCAGCAGAAATAGGTAGGGATTGTAGCTCAACAAAATATGTAGGGTGCGTAAAAATATTAAAAATATGGTTTTGATCTCTGGATCGCAATGAAAACATGAAATTTGTTAAAATAATAGGTAGGAACACTTCGGATATTTTTATGATTCTGAACCACTTTCCCTCGTGATTTACCGTCTCCTATACCAACTGTACCTCCCCTCCATCTCTTATAAAACGAAAGGAAAATCGAAATTATTTTAAAATTTGCGGGTAGGGACTCTTATGTTACCTATAAAATGTTATGATTATGACCCACTTTCCATAGTGACACTCGACAAGGATATATGGCATTTTCAGCAGAAATAGGTAGGGATTGTAGCTCAACAAAATAGGTAGGGTGCGTACAAATATTAAAAATATGGTTTTGATCTCTCGATCGCAATGAAAACATTCGACAAGGATATATGGCATTTTCAGCAGAAATAGGTAGGGATTGTAGCTCAACAAAATAGGTAGGGTGCGTACAAATATTACAAATATGGTTTTGATCTCTCGATCGCAATGAAAACATGAAATTTGTTAAAATAATAGGTAGGAACACTTCGGATATTTTTATGATTCTATAATTCTGAACCACATTCCCTCGTGATTTACCGTCTCCTATACCAACTGTACCTCCCCTCCATCTCTTATAAAACGAAAGAAAAATCTAAATTATTTTGAGACTTACGGGTAGGGACTCTTATATTACCTATAAAATGTTATGATTATGACCCACTTTCCCTAGTGACACTCGACAAGGATATATGGCATTTTCAGCAGAAATAGGTAGGGATTGTAGCTCAACAAAATAGGTAGGGTGCGTACAAATATTAAAAATATGGTTTTGATCTCTCGATCGCAATGAAAACATTCGACAAGGATATATGGCATTTTCAGCAGAAATAGGTAGGGATTGTAGCTCAACAAAATAGGTAGGGTGCGTACAAATATTACAAATATGGTTTTGATCTCGTGATCGCAATGAAAACAGGAAATTTGTCAAAATATTAGGTAGGAACACTTCTGATCTTTATATGATTCTATAATTCTGAACCACTTTCCCTTGTGCTTTATCGTCTCCTATACCAACTGTACCTCCCCTCCATCTCTTATAAAACGAAAGAAAAATCTAAATTATTTTGAGACTTACGGGTAGGTACTCTTATGTTACCTATAAAATGTTATGATTATGACCCACTTTCCATAGTGACACTCGACTAGGATATATGGCATTTTCAGCAGAAATAGGTAGGGATTGTAGCTCAACAAAATAGGTAGGGTGCGTACAAATATTAAAAAGATGGTTTTGATCTCTCGATCGCAATGAAAACATTCAACAAGGATATATGGCATTTTCAGCAGAAATAGGTAGGGATTGTAGCTCAACAAAATAGGTAGGGTGCGTACAAATATTACAAATATGGTTTTGATCTCTCGATCGCAATGAAAACATGAAATTTGTTAAAATAATAGGTAGGAACACTTCGGATATTTTTATGATTCTATAATTCTGAACCACATTCCCTCGTGATTTACCGTCTCCTATACCAACTGTACCTCCCCTCCATCTCTTATAAAACGAAAGAAAAATCTAAATTATTTTGAGACTTACGGGTAGGGACTCTTATGTTACCTATAAAATGTTATGATTATGACCCACTTTCCATAGTGACACTCGACAAGGATATATGGCATTTTCAGCAGAAATAGGTAGGGATTGTAGCTCAACAAAATAGGTAGGGTGCGTACAAATATTAAAAATATGGTTTTGATCTCTCGATCGCAATGAAAACATTCGACAAGGATATATGGCATTTTCAGCAGAAATAGGTAGGGATTGTAGCTCAACAAAATAGGTAGGGTGCGTACAAATATTACAAATATGGTTTTGATCTCGTGATCGCAATGAAAACAGGAAATTTGACAAAATATTAGGTAGGAACTCTTCGGATATTTATATGATTCTATAATTCTGAACCACTTTCCCTCGTGCTTTATCGTCTCCTATACCAACTGTACCTCCCCTCCATCTCTTATAAAACGAAAGAAAAATCTAAATTATTTTGAGACTTACGGGTAGGGACTCTTATGTTACCTATAAAATGTTATGATTATGACCCACTTTCCCTAGTGACACTCGACAAGGATATATGGCATTTTCAGCAGAAATAGGTAGGGATTGTAGCTCAACAAAATAGGTAGGGTGTGTACAAATATTACAAATATGGTTTTGATCTCGTGATCGCAATGAAAACAGGAAATTTGTCAAAATATTAGGTAGGAACACTTCTGATCTTTATATGATTCTATAATTCTGAACCACATTCCCTCGTGATTTGCCGTCTCCTATACCAACTATACCTCCCCTCCATCTCTTATAAAACGTTATGAAAACCGTAATTTTTTTTAAATTACCGGTAGGGAATCTTATGTTATATATATAATCGTATGATTCTGACCCACTTTCCCTCAAAACTTTCTCTCCTAAGCCGAAATGAAAACTGAAATAGATTAATATATTTACGGATAAGGACTGTTATGTAATCGATGTAGTCTTAAGATTATGACATTTTCCCTCGTGACACGACAAGAATATGGAATCCTCAACTATAATTTCTTAGTTTGTTTTAATCTTTTGATCGCTATAAAAGCAGGAATTCATTTTTGGTTTACGATTTCTCAACGATTAGTAGGGACGACGACGATACCACCAGATCTTTTACCTAAATTTTCGTATAATCTTCAATTTATGGAAGAATTATATATAAGTTCGTTCTACCAAATGAATGCTAACATTCTATCAAGCATAGTAGGCTGGGCTCATAATGATATTCGTGTGAATTGTATTTAACTGACTACGTAAAAATATCAAAAATATTAACACAATGTATCAATTTAAAAATTCACCGCGAAGTTCAAATTTTTCATTTTTCAATTGGGGTTCGTATATGTTAAGTATCAAACCCTCCAAAAGTAACTATTGGACTATGATGATCGACTATATAACATGGACTTAACTTCAAAATTGCATTGTCCCAGGAATAGCCGACAGGAATTATGCAAAGGTTACAAATATAGCATATACAAACGATAAAAATGTATCATAGAATGATTTTAACAAAACATACCTGGAAGATTTAAGTGAAGAGATTTATCATAATCAAAAGAACACATGAAAGCCACTGCATATAATGTAAAGCGATCTTTTGACATGCAATCCAAGCAATCGACAAATATATGCCCAATTCCAACTAAATTACCATACAGTTTCACATATATTTAGAAGTTATATTGCGTAGTCCAGTAACAATCGTGTCGAGATTCCCACCACACCATTAACACCGTATTCTGAACAGGCTATGTAAAAATTATTTTTTATTTGAATGTTTTGAATGCATTTTACAATTTAACATCTTCAAAATACCAGCTTTATGTTTGTAACACAAGTATCTTAGTTTTCTAGACTATCATCCTGAACACAATCAAAAAAAAAAAACACTGACATAATGAGAACAACTAAAACGTTTATTACAGTTTTTTTTTAAGTTTTCATTCTAAAACCAACCGAAACGGGTCCCGTCTTCTATGTTTATGTAATATGTATGATTGGCACATAATTTGATAAATATTTGATAAGCTACTGTAAACAAAATCGTACATGCTAGTTAGAAATGACATTCAGGAACTACAATTTGTATTGGGTCACCAAATTAGTTACACATATAACATAAACATAGTATTTTAATGGAATTTGTGACTGAGAGTTGCTTACTGTATGCTTGCTGAAAATATATGTTTGAAATGCATTTATTGGTATGCAATAGATCATAAGTACTCTGAGCCTTGTCCTTAGACTCTTTTATAAGGCCCTTGAAACCAACAAATTCAGCCATTGAAAACTGAATCTTAGAGCCTTTGATCATTAACCCAACATATAAATGATAATTTATTCTCAAATGACAAATAAAACCGTATATAACGTGAATTAAGCTGATAACGAAGACAACACAGTCTTATTTATAACATGTATCTCCCCCGCTTACCGAATTTCAAGATCTTGCTAAACAAAAAAACTCCTGGTAATGTCTAAATCTTTCAACCACGAGAATTGTGAAAAACCAAGAAATTATGTATATTAATACTGAGATAAATAGTTTCTACTCTTTGAAGAGCCCGAACTGAAAGGAATTTGGAATATGTCCGAACAGGGACAATCGTAGAGGTAAAGGAACGTTTGAAAACAAAGCATTCCGGCTATTTGGTATTTTACTAAATCAATCTAAATGAATGAATCTTCGTCTATTATGATTTTGAAATAATATAAAAGTATTTTTTTAATAATGAACAAATCAAAAAATATTACTCTGGGACGTAAAAATGGCTATCTATTGGAAATGGATGTTTGTTTTGAAATTCTGACTGTATCTGATTATTATTTTTATTGAGTATCGGGGCTTCACAACGAACGTTTGTTAAAGACAAAATGTTATTGAATAATTTAATTAAGAATGGATTGAGTAATATCTTCTTTTACCAAGTTTTACCGAATGTCGTATTGTATCTTTTCTCTAACCTATACACGCGTATTCTTTCCACCCATTATCCTTTCTCCGAAACTACGTTAATACCATCATGCCCCTATCGAGATATAATTCTATATCATTAAATTTTGCCAGTCTTTTGATTTGATTTTCAGTGTATTAACCCAAATATTTATCTATGAATTTTTTACTTCTCCGCTTGGCTTCAGGAATTGTTTTTCGTAGTCACAATAGTAGTTTTGTTATATGTATAGCATTATATCCTAAATATACCGCTATTTATAATTATAATATCCTAACTGGAAATGGATCAACTAAAATCATCTTTAAATTCTGCATTATGAGATATAAAATATTATGGATTTTCGAATATGTATGGAATATTCGCCATTTCCTTAATAGCTGGATATCATTTGAGTCTACTACATCGGACTTTAATGCTTTTATTCAGGAATCTAAAGATGTAGTCCAATTATTTGGAATAAAGGGGATATTTGTTTGCCTGAAATTGCAAAGAATGCACAAATAGTATAGGATGTCTTTCACAAATGCAATTCTATGGTAGCAAGAGAATTTTTATCAAAACAATAAACTCCAGACCCAATGTATTTCCATCCAACATTGCATGATATATTCTAATTATATGTAAGTTCCATTGGATTTGGCTTGGATTTTAGATTGCAGTGCAAGGATCATCTTTTATAAAAGACTTGCTTTTTTCTCCTATTTAACATTCGAGTTAATTTAACACGTAACCAACAGGAGACCCCATGCTAAATGTTAACCTATCATGTAGTTTTTTAATAGAGCACAAATGGAAAATCATATTTTCAAAATGGTAAACGTCCTAAATGTACGTAGGTGATAATAACAATGCAAAAGCTTTGTCAAACGAGCTACACAATGCACACAAGAAATAAGATTTATTTCAATGCAATTATAATATTTCGTTGCTTAGACGAACATTTCTCAAGCTAAAAGCGAACACGCCTTTATATATGTATCTGTTCTGTATATCTCTGCATCATTGTATTACAATTAATATTTAAAAATAGTGAATTCTCATGACTGCTTAGCTTGAAATGATTAGTACTCATTGGACTTAAGGTTGTACTGCCTTTCTGCTCCTCTGATGCTTTGTTTAGGGTTCGAAACAAACATCTTTTATGAACCCAATAATGGAACAAAAGCAAAACCAGAACGACGCTTCCGTTCTTGTTATAGATAAAAAAATATATTTTGAACGTCCACTTCTGTGTAGAATATTACATATATAAATAATATGAGACTTGCATACGTTTATAAATATAAGCTGCTCCTTTTCCAACCACAATCTAATCATCTCTACTCTAAGAAGAACCGGAACTGAAAAACAGTTCCAAAGAATATATTTTAATATCTAATAATTATATTTAACAAATTAAATGGAAATACTGCGCCAATTGGCACATTCTACGGTTAAACCAATTTAAACCATTCTGTCCATATTATTTATCACTGAAATACCCTGGCCCTATTGACAGGGATTCGGACGGTTCTATGAAATTGTGTAATACATGAATAGGGTTTCCTATTGGAAAAATGGAAATATTTATAGGACAGTGTTTTATTTAAGGTTTATTTAAAAACAACCTCTTTCACCGGACTGACTACTTATTTTGGGAATGCATCCAATGAAATCCCAATGTGGGAATGAATGAACAATTTGAGTAAATTTTGAATCTAAACAAGTATTACTTTGAAATCTTAATGGTAAATGTGTGTCAGTATGGCAGTTCCGACTGTATCTGACGGTTATTTTTGTACTGAACTCTCGGTCCCTTGTAACAACTCATAGTGGAAAGGTTATAAATTTTTAATTGCATACTTTCTACAAACTGCGTTGATAGCTTACTCCAATTATATCTACAAAAGATACCATCATCGTCAAGTTTCCTGGTTCTTCACGCTGGGCTTGGCATCGCACTGACATAATTATTCTGAAAATAATAAAATAAAATCCATTACCTACTCCAATATTAAATCAAAAAGTACATTAAGAACAAAATTCAAACTTAATCGAATTAATCGAATTACGAATTATTAACCGTCCCTGTCCAATTATATTTTGAATAAATCTGTCAAAAATAGGAACCTCGTGAAAAATGAATGCCTAAACTTAAATAACTTATATGATAACATCGCCGATTGCTTTAAAAAACAACAAAATATGAAAACAACAATCCATAAATTGGTTGAAACCCCATCTAACTTTGGAATCGGCCACCAAAAATATCATTATGTCGAATATAACTCAATTAAGTAAATCTACTTGTGTCAGATCACATAAATTTAAACAAATTACATTACAGAAACAATATATCTTAGTTCCATGTGTCCTATATTGTATTCGTTATACTTATTGTATTATCATGCACCTAATCGCATTTGGGTTTTATTGCATTGCAAGAATTGATAATCTCCAGAAATGTTTGTGCTTTCGTTATATTTGTTATTACATTTTGAGTTTATTTGCACAAAAACATATTGTAACTGAATCGTTCTTGACAATACATTTAGAAAACATTCGAATTGATTGAGTGTATATGAGGAACTAACATCTCTGAGCTTGGAATTTTGAACTGAGCTTCTTAATTTTATAGGTTGCTGGTCAAGCATACTACTTCTGGGCTTCATGAAAACAAAACCTTACACATAACTTGCAGAAATGTCATTGCAATAACTAAAATTTTTATTGGTGGACCAAATTTATATATATAACTCTCATATACCAACTATACAACCATCTCTACTAAACCGAATTGAAAAGCAAAGATTTACAGGAAGGGACTCTTATGTTATCTATAAAATGTTATGATTATGATCCATTTTCCCTAGTGACATTCGACAAGGAAATATGGCATTTTCACCAGAAAGGCATTGTAGCTTAACAAAATAGGTAGGGTGCGTACAAATATTAAAAATATGGGTTTGATCTCTCGATCGCAATTTAAACAGGAAATAATGTATGAACAGTAATTTGTCAAAATAATAGGTAGGAACACTTCTGGTATTTATATGATTTTATAATTCTGAACCACATTCCCTCGTGATTTGCCGTCTCATATACCAACTATACCTCCCCTCCATCTCTTATAAAACGAAAGGAAAATCGAAATTATTTTGAGATTTACGGGTAGGGACAATAATAGGTAGGGATTGTAGCTGAACAAAATAGGTAGGGTGCGTACAAATATGGTTTTGATCTCGTGATCGCAATGAAAACATTAGGTAGGAACACTTCTGATCTTTATATGATTCTATAATTCTGAACCACATTCCCTCGTGATTTGCCGTCTCCTATACCAACTATACCTCCCCTCCATCTCTTATAAAACGTTATGAAAACCGTAATTTTTTTTAAATTACCGGTAGGGAATCTTATGTTATATATATAATCGTATGATTCTGACCCACTTTCCCTCAAAACTTTCTCTCCTAAGCCGAAATGAAAACTGAAATAGATTAATATATTTACGGATAAGGACTGTTATGTAATCGATGTAGTCTTAAGATTATGACATTTTCCCTCGTGACACGACAAGAATATGGAATCCTCAACTATAATTTCTTAGTTTGTTTTAATCTTTTGATCGCTATAAAAGCAGGAATTCATTTTTGGTTTACGATTTCTCAACGATTAGTAGGGACGACGACGATACCACCAGATCTTTTACCTAAATTTTCGTATAATCTTCAATTTATGGAAGAATTATATATAAGTTCGTTCTACCAAATGAATGCTAACATTCTATCAAGCATAGTAGGCTGGGCTCATAATGATATTCGTGTGAATTGTATTTAACTGACTACGTAAAAATATCAAAAATATTAACACAATGTATCAATTTAAAAATTCACCGCGAAGTTCAAATTTTTCATTTTTCAATTGGGGTTCGTATATGTTAAGTATCAAACCCTCCAAAAGTAACTATTGGACTATGATGATCGACTATATAACATGGACTTAACTTCAAAATTGCATTGTCCCAGGAATAGCCGACAGGAATTATGCAAAGGTTACAAATATAGCATATACAAACGATAAAAATGTATCATAGAATGATTTTAACAAAACATACCTGGAAGATTTAAGTGAAGAGATTTATCATAATCAAAAGAACACATGAAAGCCACTGCATATAATGTAAAGCGATCTTTTGACATGCAATCCAAGCAATCGACAAATATATGCCCAATTCCAACTAAATTACCATACAGTTTCACATATATTTAGGAAGTTATATTGCGTAGTCCAGTAACAATCGTGTCGAGATTCCCACCACACCATTAACACCGTATTCTGAACAGGCTATGTAAAAATTATTTTTTATTTGAATGTTTTGAATGCATTTTACAATTTAACATCTTCAAAATACCAGCTTTATGTTTGTAACACAAGTATCTTAGTTTTCTAGACTATCATCCTGAACACAATCAAAAAAAAAAACACTGACATAATGAGAACAACTAAAACGTTTATTACAGTTTTTTTTTAAGTTTTCATTCTAAAACCGAAACGGGATCCCGTCTTCTATGTTTATGTAATATGTATGATTGGCACATAATTTGATAAATATTTGATAAGCTACTGTAAACAAAATCGTACATGCTAGTTAGAAATGACATTCAGGAACTACAATTTGTATTGGGTCACCAAATTAGTTACACATATAACATAAACATAGTATTTTAATGGAATTTGTGACTGAGAGTTGCTTACTGTATGCTTGCTGAAAATATATGTTTGAAATGCATTTATTGGTATGCAATAGATCATAAGTACTCTGAGCCTTGTCCTTAGACTCTTTTATAAGGCCCTTGAAACCAACAAATTCAGCCATTGAAAACTGAATCTTAGAGCCTTTGATCATTAACCCAACATATAAATGATAATTTATTCTCAAATGACAAATAAAACCGTATATAACGTGAATTAAGCTGATAACGAAGACAACACAAGTCTTATTTATAACATGTATCTCCCCGCTTACCGAATTTCAAGATCTTGCTAAACACAAAAAAACTCCTGGTAATGTCTAAATCTTTCAACCACGAGAATTGTGAAAAACCAAGAAATTATGTATATTAATACTGAGATAAATAGTTTCTACTCTTTGAAGAGCCCGAACTGAAAGGAATTTGGAATATGTCCGAACAGGGACAATCGTAGAGGTAAAGGAACGTTTGAAAACAAAGCATTCCGGCTATTTGGTATTTTACTAAATCAATCTAAATGAATGAATCTTCGTCTATTATGATTTTGAAATAATATAAAAAGTATTTTTTAATAATGAACAAATCAAAAAATATTACTCTGGGACGTAAAAATGGCTATCTATTGGAAATGGATGTTTGTTTTGAAATTCTGACTGTATCTGATTATTATTTTTATTGAGTATCGGGGCTTCACAACGAACGTTTGTTAAAGACAAAATGTTATTGAATAATTTAATTAAGAATGGATTGAGTAATATCTTCTTTTACCAAGTTTTACCGAATGTCGTATTGTATCTTTTCTCTAACCTATACACGCGTATTCTTTCCACCCATTATCCTTTCTCCGAAACTACGTTAATACCATCATGCCCCTATCGAGATATAATTCTATATCATTAAATTTTGCCAGTCTTTTGATTTGATTTTCAGTGTATTAACTCAAATATTTATCTATGAATTTTTTACTTCTCCGCTTGGCTTCAGGAATTGTTTTTCGTAGTCACAATAGTAGTTTTGTTATATGTATAGCATTATATCCTAAATATACCGCTATTTATAATTATAATATCCTAACTGGAAATGGATCAACTAAAATCATCTTTAAATTCTGCATTATGAGATATAAAATATTATGGATTTTCGAATATGTATGGAATATTCGCCATTTCCCTTAATAGCTGGATATCATTTGAGTCTACTACATCGGACTTTAATGCTTTTATTCAGGAATATAAAGATGTAGTCCAATAATTTGGAATAAAGGGGATATTTGTTTGCCTGAAATTGCAAAGAATGCACAAATAGTATAGGATGTCTTTCACAAATGCAATTCTATGGTAGCAAGAGAATTTTTATCAAAACAATAAACTCCAGACCCAATGTATTTCCATCCAACATTGCATGATATATTCTAATTATATGTAAGTTCCATTGGATTTGGCTTGGATTTTAGATTGCAGTGCAAGGATCATCTTTTATAAAAGACTTGCTTTTTTTCTCCTATTTAACATTCGAGTTAATTTAACACGTAACCAACAGGAGACCCCATGCTAAATGTTAACCTATCATGTAGTTTTTTAATAGAGCACAAATGGAAAATCATATTTTCAAAATGGTAAACGTCCTAAATGTACGTAGGTGATAATAACAATGCAAAAAGCTTTGTCAAACGAGCTACACAATGCACACAAGAAATAAGATTTATTTCAATGCAATTATAATATTTCGTTGCTTAGACGAACATTTCTCAAGCTAAAAGCGAACACGCCTTTATATAATCTCTGGCCTATGTATCTGTTCTGTATATCTCTGCATCATTGTATTACAATTAATATTTAAAAATAGTGAATTCTCATGACTGCTTAGCTTGAAATGATTAGTACTCATTGGACTTAAGGTTGTACTGCCTTTCTGCTCCTCTGATGCTTTGTTTAGGGTTCGAAACAAACATCTTTTATGAACCCAATAATGGAACAAAAGCAAAACCAGAACGACGCTTCCGTTCTTGTTATAGATACAAAAATATATTTTGAACTTCCACTTCTGTGTAGAATATTACATATATAAATAATATGAGACTTGCATACGTTTATAAATATAAGCTGCTCCTTTTCCAACCACAATCTAATCATCTCTACTCTAAGAAGAACCGGAACTGAAAAACAGTTCCAAAGAATATATTTTAATATCTAATAATTATATTTAACAAATTAAATGGAAATACTGCGCCAATTGGAACACATTCTGCGGTTAAACCAATTTAAACCATTCTGTCCATATTATTTATCACTGAAATACCCTGGCCCTATTGACAGGGATTCGGACGGTTCTATGAAATTGTGTAATACATGAATAGGGTTTCCTATTGGAAAAATGGAAATGGAAAAAAAAATGGTACATGTGTGTCAGTTTGGCAGTTCTGACTGTATCTGACCGTTATTTTTTGCACTGAACTCTCGGTCCCTTGTAACGACTCATAGTAGAAAGGTTATAAATTTGTAAATTGCATACTTTCTACAAACTGCGTTGATAGCTTACTCCAATTATATCTACAATAGATACCATCATCGTCAAGTTTTCTGGTTCTTCACGCTGGGCTTGGCATCGCACTGACATAATTATTCTGAAAATAATAATATAAAATCCATTACCTACTCCAATATTAAATCAAAAAGTACATTAAGAAAAAAAAATTCAAACTTAATCGAATTAATCGAATTACGAATTATTAACCGTCCCTGTCCAATTATATTTTGAATAAATCTGTCAAAAATAGGAACCTCGTGAAAATAAAATCCTAAACTTAAATAACTTATATGATAACATATCGGCGATGCTTTAAAAAACAACAAAATATGAAATCCATAAATTCGTTGAAACCACATCTACTTTTGGAATCGGCCATCAATAAATATCATTATGTCGAATATAACGCAATTAAATAGATCTACTTGTGTCAGATCACATAAATTTAAACAAATTACATTACAGAAACAATATATCCTATTTCCATGTGTCCTATATTGTATTCGTTATACTTATTGTATTATCATGCACCTAATCGCATTCGGGTTTTATTGCATTGCAAGAATTGATAATCTCCAGAAATGTTTGTGCTTTCGTTATATCTGTTATTACATTTTGAGTTTATTTGCACCAAAAACATATTGTAACTGAATCGTTCTTGACAATACATTTAGAAAACATTCGAATTGATTGAGTGTATATGAGGAACTAACATCTCTGAGCTTGGAATTTTGAACTGAGCTTCTTAATTTTATAGGTTGCTGGTCAAGCATACTACTTCTGGGCTTCATGAAAACAAAACCTTACACATAACTTGCAGAAATGTCATTGCAATAACTAAAATTTGTATTGGTGGACCAAATACGCTGTGATCCGATTTGTCTCCTTGATGGTGACTCTATCTTGGATCAGATTGGTGTGTCAGTGGCTGGTCAGTCGGAGACGCTATGTATCAGCGCGTCGTATATTCCACCGAATAGCAGCTATGAAGTCTACAAGGCGCACACGCTGAATATTGCCAACATATATGGTAATCTACGAGGCCGTCAGCATCTTTGCGTAGTTGGCGATTTTAATCTGGGCTCCTTGGTATGGTCCGCTGATCCGCAGTCTGCAGCTATGATGCCGAGTAATGTGCATTTACAGCACGAAGTTCTTTTTCTGGATGACTGTTATAGTATGGGCTTAACCCAAATAAATAATGTTTTTAATAGGTTAAATAAGATTCTAGATTTAGTTTTTGTTAGTGCTGATATTGGTTGCCCTGTTGCACGTTGCGAGCTGCCTATTGCAGAATGTGACATGCATCACGTGCCGTTGGTCTTCTCAGCTAAATTCTATAGTTACTCGCCCTGGTCTGAACCCAGGTTTGAATATATTTTTACTGATGTAAGTTTGACTACTATACGGGATGACATGTTAAACGTAAACTGGGCTTCTGTTCTTTCGCATCCTAGTGCTGACTCTTCTTACAATGTTTTCATTAGTACCGTTCATAATATTGTTGATAATAATGCTTCCAGAAGAGTGCGTGGCTCGTATAGGCTACCATGGTATACGAAGGGTCTTGTTAGGTATAAGAATCTGCGTAACAAGTTCTTTAAACGATTTAATAAAACACGTGACTCTGTTGACTGGACCAGATACGTGCAGCATAAGCGGGAGTTTGATTTTTTAAACAAATTTTTATATAATCAGTATATTGCTGACGTTGAAAGGGGACTTAAGGTTAATCCTAAGTCGTTCTGGCATTTCATAAATTCAAAAAGGTCGACGAGTGCCCTTCCTTCAGCCATGAACCTTGGTAACTTGAGCTCAAATACTGATAGTGGCATAGCAAACCTTTTTGCTTCTTTTTTTAGCTCAAATTTCGAGCCATACACAGTTTGGCATGATTCTGATGTCTTAGACTCTATCCCTTCAGTGGTCAATATTGGCTCGCTTGATGTATCGGAGGTGGACATTTTGGAGGCAATTGCTGATTTCGACAACTCAAGTAAGCCCGACAGTGATGGCATTTCTGCCTTTCTGCTTCGCAACTGTGATGTTGCTTTTTTGTGAGCCTCTTAAAATTCTGTTCAAAAATTCTTTGGTAACGGGTCAGTTTATTAAAAAGTGGAAAGCTGCCACTATTACTCCCGTTTTTAAGAAAGGCGCTAAGAATTGTATCTCTAATTATAGACCAATTGCCAAACTCAGCAATGTCTCAAAACTTCTTGAGCGAATCATTGCCAAAAAGATCTCTTTCCTCATGAAGTCGTACATAAGCCCAAATCAGCATGCTTTTGTGCCGGGTAGATCAACGACCACTAATTTGGTAGCCTTCAGTAATTTTTGCACACATGCCTTTGAAAGGCATTCTCAGGTCGATGTAGTGTACACTGACTTTGCTAAGGCTTTTGATAAAGTCTCCCACTGTGCCTTAGTAGCCAAGCTGCATCGGTTGGGGATTCATTCGAGCATGCTTTGTTGGTTCATGTCGTATCTGGAGCAGCGAGAGTATGTTGTGTTGGTAAACGGAAAGCAGTCGGACCCATATTTGGCTACTTCCGGCCTTCCACAGGGAAGTGCTCTTGGGCCGTTGCTGTTTGCTATTTTCATTAATGACATATGTTTCAGCATTCAATCTTCTGAGCATTTGCTTTATGCTGATGATCTGAAAATCTTCCGTCCTATCAAAACTTTAGGCGACAGTATCCGTCTTCAGCGAGACCTGGATGCAGTCGCTCGTTGGTGCACACATAATTCTCTGCCTCTCAACATTAACAAATGTTACTTTGTGTCCTTTAGCAAGTGTGTATTCAATGTTCAGGCCTCATATTCGCTTGTTGGCCTTCCGCTCTTGAAGCATGCAGAGGCACTTGACCTAGGGGTCTTGTTCGATTCAAAATTTCTTTTTATCGAGCATTTGAACTTCATTTTGCCAAGAGCCTATGCTATGTTCGGCTTTGTTACGCGTAATTCATCCCAGTTTAGGGACCCATATACGAGGCTAAGTCTTTATTCATTTCTTGTGCGCTCGCGCCTTGAGTATGCTTCGGTGGTTTGGAACCCCACTGGGGTCGTTCAAATTGCTCGTATCGAGAGATTGCAAAGGAAGTTTTTGAAGTTTGCACTCCAGCCTTTGCAATTTTCCGTTCCGTTGCCGTCCTATGAGTGCAGATGTCGCCTCGTGCATCTCTCCTCTCTCGAGGATCGAAGGACTATTGCGGCTCAGTTATTTATATACAATATATTAGTGGGTAACATCGATTGCCCTGACCTACTTGCTGGGATTAGCTTTAACACGCCTGCCAGGAGCCTTAGGGGCCATGCACTCTTTGTAGTTGATCTTCACCGGAATAATTACGGTAATAACGAGCCAATATGTAGGGCTCTTCGCCGGTATAATTCGCTACCTGCTGGGATGCGATTCGATTTTTGCCTTGGGAAAGGAGCCGTCAGACGGTTGCTTTCTGAGTTTTTCTTGTTTAATTGTTAGTTCCTCATTTTGTATTTACTTTTTAATGTAGAATTAAGTTAGTCTAGCCAGATAAGGTTTATCCGTTGGCGAATAAATAAATAAATAAATAAACAATAAACAACAAATTTATTATATATGAAACTATATTAATAAAACGTTAATAGATTATTTGACTGTCAGTTGCTGCTACCTTTAACTACCAAAACACCAAATACATGAATATCCGACCGACTTATGTTGATTATTGTGATACATGTTTTCGCAGTAACTCATTGTATAATCTGCATATTGGATGACCAAATAGTTACACATGGAACTTAAACGCAATATTTTAATGGATTATTTGACTGTCACTTGCTGTTATCTCAAACTACCAACATATCCAACAAATTCATTTTGATGATTGTGCTACATTCTCATGCAGATACTGATTTACGATATGCATACAAATTTGGATGCTTACTGTATGCTTGCTCAAAATTATTTGTTTGAAATGCATTTACTGGTACGCAATGCAATAGACCGTAAACTGTACTCCGTGCCTTGTCTTCTGACTATTTTATAAGGGCTTTGAAACGAACTACTTCAATCATAGATTACTGAACCTTAGAGCCGTTGACCCAATACATATATAAATTACAATTTATTCTCAAATGACAAATGAAACCGTACATAACGTGTATTAAGCTGATAACGAAGACAACACAAGTCATAATTACAACGAATTTCATGAACTTGCTAAAAAACACACTCTCCTGGTAATGTCTAAGTTTTCCAACTACGAGAATTGTGCACGACCAAGAACCACCGGCTGATTTATATTTCATTAACAAGACAAAAAATATTACTCTGGGACCTAAGAATAAGTATCTAATGGAAACGGATGTTTGTTTTGAAATTCTGTATCCCATTATTATTTTTATTGAGTATCGGGAGCTTCACAACAAACGTTTTTCAAACACAAAATATTATGGAATAATTTAATTAAGAATGGATTGATTAATATCTTCTTTTACTAAGTTTTATCGTGTATTCGTGTATTCTTTCCACCCATTCTCTTTTCTCCGAAACTACGTTAATAACTTTATCCCACAATAGAGACGTAATGCTTTATCATTATCATTTGACTATTTTCTTATTCGATTTTCTGTGTATTAGTCCAAATACTTATTGACGAATTTATCGCTACTCCGCTTTGTTTTTGGTAGTCACTTCTTTTTACAATATTTATAGCATTAAATCCTAAATATACCGCTTAAATTTGGACAAAACTTAACCAATTTGCACAAAACCCTGTTTTAAATATATCGTCTATCAACTAAAATGCTTCAGCATAACGAATTGATTATGTTTATAATTATAATATCGTAACTGGAAATGGATAAACTAAAATCATCTTTAAATTCATTGGGGACAGCTAAATAATTGAACAGATCTGATATATGAAATATGTATGGAATATTCTCATTTCCCTTAATATTTGGATATCATTTGAGTTTACTATACTCGGACTTTAATGCTTTCATTCATCTGAAGATCATCAATCTGAAGATGTAGTCCAATAATTTGGAATAAAGGGGATATTTATTTGCCTGTAATTGCAACGAATGCGCAAATAGTTAGGGATGTCTTACACAAACAAACATACATATGTAACTACTTTGGAATTAGCTATCGATGATGATTTAATCTATCACAATCTAAGTGGGTAAATGGCTTTGCTATGGTAGCTTGTGAATTTTTGTACTTGTGATTACACCACCAAAACAATAAATTTCCACTCCCTTATGTACAATATTTCCTTCCTACATCATGATATATTGTAATATTCGACTTGGATTTTAGATTGCAGTGCAAAATCATCTTTTATATTGGCTTGCTTTTTGGCCGAAATTATATATTCTGAATGGTAACAAGCTTTAAAAATTTGAATCTAAATATTGAAGAAATATAAATGGAAGCTAATGTAAATGAAATGCTAAACTTAATTTGTTTATTGATCGTACTGATATTATGCAACGCGAAAAGCTTTTTCAAAAGGGCTACACGATGCAGACAACCAAAATGCTCTATTTTACTGTCATTGTACTATTTCATTGCTCCAATTACCTTAAACGAAATGTTGTCAAGCTGAAAGCAAATACTTCTTTAAATAGTATCTGGACTATGTATCTGTCCTGAAAATTTCTGCTTCATTTTGTTACAATTAACATTTTATAAATAGTGAAGCCTTTTGTCTGCTTGTTTTGAAATGCATTTATTGGTATCCAATGGACCGCAAGTTTTACTCCCTTTCTACCCCCTCTGATGCTTTAGTCAGGATTTCGGCACAAACATATTTTATTAGCTCAAAAATGCCTTGAAGTTAATGCTCATTGAATCTTGATATGACAGCAGCAAATAGATTTTTATATTATATCGTATTGAACCAATCAGACAAATCTTAACATCGCAAACTAATAGCACATGAAATATGTAGATTTGTTTAATGGATAATTCGACAATTTAAATGAAACTTAAATCCACATCTGCGAAACCTTTTCACGCTTTAGTAAATGAAGTAGTACTTCGCATCTGTTTTAGTTATTTCCTTTTTTCAGTTTATTCAGTTTTCTAGGCATTACACTTAATGTAAATGACTGTGGAAATCTTCTTATTGCTATTTCGAATTCCATTTCCGTTGGTTGAAATCCAACAACATCGAGATAGCTCCCTTGAATAATAGGTTTTAATTTTGACTGCTTCTTGATGTTCTATCAAATGTGTTGAATAAATGTATGCGTTTATTATTGATCGCCATATCTACTTCGTAAATGTAAGAAGATAATTACACCAATCTAACTACAGACAA